>JAODUP010000498.1:117500-195000 GCA_025642065.1 Paralvinella palmiformis
CCGAAGATTCACTAGGATGTCTTAGATGACGCCTAACTGGTATTCGGGATTTGAATTTCTGCGTGCGCAATTAAAATGTCCTCGTATCGTAATGTCTTTATCGTTTAATAAAATCTTAAAACTTCAGTATCTTATCTATAATTTGAATAAGGAATTAGATACACTTACAAAGAAGCGTTTTAAAATCTGTCTTTTGACGTGGTCCCTGTGTCTCATCCAAAACCTGACCTGAGACTGTTGCTATTATTCATTATATTGTGTACTTGTAGCTAATCCCCGGTGTCCTGTGGTATTCCTAGCGTATTTACTTTAATTGACCCTTTTAACCTTAAAGTAAAAACACGCTTTAAACCATGGGTCAGCCTCCTTACTTCATACCATCTCCATACCATCTCGGAATAATTAATCCGCAATTGGCACCCCAAAACCCACCCCCTTAGTCATCTGGCAGTCATTAAGCCCGTCTTTTCTTTGCCAGATAGGTCGTGACTTTACGAATAGACTATTTTAACGCATTACCTTCACATTTTAGAACATCGCAGTACTCCCATTTTCTATCAGGATCAGTAGTATAACACCACGGTCCGCCGTCTTTACCGGTGGGATTTCTACAATAATTTGCAGCATCTTCGAGTGTGGCATCCGGAAAAAGCGACGAATCATTGTTTTGGTGCGAGTGAGGCGTCTGCGCATCCCATCTCTGACAGTTTCTTCCCGATACCGTTATTCTGTACCGACCCGTGTACTCCTTGCCTAGGTCTGTAAGTCTACAGTCTGCAAGCACCAATTAGTAATTTGGAACAGTACAAGGGCTACTTCAAAACTTAAAGAACACACTGTAAATTATCTTATAAGACAGGATGTGTATTATGGTCTATGGACAGATACATAGATATGTAGATAGAAAGATAGATAGATAGATAGATAGATAGATAGATAGATAGATAGATAGATAGATGGGAATAACGGATAATAAGTTGACAACAATTAAAAATTAGAATATGATTAAATATTATGTCTAAAGTTAGGATTAAGCCCTTCCTTCTGAGCACTTGGAAACTGTTGAAATTCCTTTCCGGTTCTTCGTTTGGTAAGTCCTTGTAACCTTTATAGAAATTGTTGTTGAACCTTAAAATGTTGTTAAAATAATTACGAATGACCTTTCAGAGGCGGCAAAATTTGCTAGATTTTACAAATGCCTTAATGATTCAAACGAAATGAACTGATAAGTTAACATTTCCGATAAACACTTATCGCAACATCAGGTTGTAGGGCGGTTGACTTGCATTTATGGCACTTGTATTGCTTTCGTGTAAACAATTAATTGAGCACGAAATTCACTGGCATTTGCTGTGGCCTTGGTTACATTGGGGACATATTGCCAAGTGAAAGTCTAAAGGGGATAAGTTACATCTGCAGGTAGATACATTGATTTGCAGCATTATATAACATTTCTGGTATTTCCCAGTTTTCCTCGTGAATGGTTTGAAGCAGTATTTAGCGGAGGTATTTACCACCGCTGCCAAAGCTCGTCAACTGTTAGAACACCAATATAGTGTCTCGATCAATACAACCCCGAGGCATTAGGCATCGTAGTAAAATCGTAAAGTAAAGATGAGACGAATTAACTGAGCATGAACTCCATTTTAGAGTAAATGGCTTGAGCTGAGTCGAGTATTTAGCCTCGGCTAATTGAAGTACAATTTACCGGAGGCTAGAGGAATGCCACATGTTTCCCACTCTTTGTCAGGATCCATAGTATAGCACCAAGGTCCAGTCGGTTTTCCGTCCGGATTTCTACAGTAGTTCACCGCTGATAATATGGTTGGGTCAGGAAAGTCGGCTGGATCAGTAAAGTTGTGAGGATGATGTTTCTGAGAGCTCCAGTATTGACAAACTGTACCCGAGGCTGTGACTGATCTAATTCCAGTATAATTTCGGAACTCCTTATTCGGCCTAATTCCTAATGACGTAGAGAAAAAAAAGGACAATTTCCTGTTTCAGTATCTATTGATGAAAGCAGACGACATTAGAGAACAATTAGCAAGCAAATAATAATCATATTAGCAGAACACTATGTACACTTATATTCGTTTTGCTTAACACGTTCTAAAGCTTAGAGCTGGATCGTCATGCAGCGTAGTGATATTATTGCCCATCAACAGTTATTACCTCTTTAATGTATATCTGTACGTCGTTAATGTACACCATGTTGTATTTTGTGAACATTGTAAACACGTCGTCATTTGGGTAAATAGTTATATTGCGTCTAATACTGCGAATGTACACTCACCCCTCTGGTTACAGAACGGCACACCACAGGATTCCCAACGAACGTTCCTGTCTGTTGTGAAGCACCACGGACCAGATCCCGATTTCTTGTCTGGATTACGACACTTATTAGTTGCGTCTAATAGTGACCTGTCGGGAAGGTCGTTTTCAGTGTAGTTATGTTGATGGGGATATTGGGAATCCCACCTCTGACATTGTCTTCCTGATATTGTTGTGGACCTTGTACCGTCATACTCGTCACCAAGGTAAGAAACAACGCATTCTGAATATATATATATATATATATATATATATATATATATATATGTGTGTGTGTGTGTGTGTGCGTGTGCGTATATATATATATATATATATATATATATATATATATATATATATATATATATATATATATATATATATATATATATTACTGTTCAGTAAAGGCATACATTATGGAAGTTTTGATAAACCGAGGTTTTCTATATATCTTAATGTGAAAAGGTATGTAACTGTACTACGTTTAACAGCATAAATATAACTTATTTAATTCAGACTTGAAACACGTTTGAAACGTTGTAACCATCTAAATCTATCTGGTTGAACATAATACATTGATTTGATTTTGAGTTAAATAGCGCTCGAACACTGACTTAATTAAGTTGATAGGTATGTATATTTAATATTTCTAATTTGTTTTCGTTGATTAATCTTGTAAGCAGAAAAAGAAAAAGCAATATAGAGTAAACATATTGGTGTTTTGGTTGTTGACTACTACCCTGTCGTACCCTAAATGAGTCCATCTAGCTTATACAAGATATCCCGAAATTATATCGAAGACCGCCAGTAGTAGTAGTAGTAGTAGAAGTAGTAGCAGTAGTAGTAGTAGTAGTAGTAGTGGTTGGGTAGTAGTAGTAGTAGTAGTAGAAGTAGTAAGTAGTAGTAGTAGTAGTAGTAGTGTAGTGTGGGGTAGTAGTAGTAGTAGTAGAAGTAGTAGCAGCAGTAGTAGTAGTAGTAGTGGTTGTGGTGGTAGTAGTAGTAGTAGCAGTAGTAGTAGAGAGTGGAGAGTAGTAGAGTAGAGTGTGTGAGTAGTAGTAGTAGAGTAGAGTAGTAGTAGTAGTAGTAGTTAGTAGTAGAAGTAGTAGTAGTAGTAGAGTAGTAGTGTTGTGGTAGTAGTAGTAGTAGTAGTAGTAGTAGTAGAGAGTAGTAGTAGGAGTAGTAGTGGTGTGTAGTAGTAGTAGTAGTAGTAGTAGAAGTAGTAGTAGTAGTAGTAGTGGTTGTAGTAGTAGTAGTAGTAGTAGTGGTTGTAGTAGTAGTAGTAGTAGAAGTAGTAGTAGTAGTAGTAGTAGTAGTAGTAGTAGTAGGAGTAGTAGTGTGTAGTAGTAGTAGTAGTAGTAGTAGTAGTAGTAGTAGTAGTAGTAGTAGTAGTAGTAGTAGTAGTAGTAGTAGTATAAGTAGAAGTAGTAGCAGCAGTAGTAGTAGTAGTAGTAGTAATAGTAGTAGTAGTAGGAGGAGTAGTAGTGGGCGTGGTAGTAGCAAGAATAGTAATAGCTGAGTAAAATTGTTTAGCCTTGAAACTGATCACATCTGGGAGATATTACCGACGAATGAACCTCAGATAATAAAATTTCCAAACTTGCAGCAAGAACAGTAACATTATCCGTAGCAGTAGCGGCAGTATCAGTAGCAGAAGAAGCAGTATTAGTAGCAGTAGTAGCACCAGTAGTAGAAGTAGAAGTAGGAGTAGCAGCATTTCAGTTCAGTTGTAGTAGTAGTAGTTGTAGTAATAAAAGTAGTAGTGAAGGAAATGTTACAACAGTAGTAATGATAACAGTACTGATAGAAGCAGTCGTTGTGCATCATCGAGTAAGTGCATTATGTACGAGCACGCACTAACCTCGACAAGAATATATGCCGCAGTATTCCCAAGTCACTCGAAAGTCCATCGTATAGCACCAGGGACCTCCTTTTTTACCATCTGGATTACGGCAGTAGTTCTCCGCTGCATCCACAGTTCCATCGGGAAAATTGGTGCCATTCACGAAGTTGTGAGCGTGCGGTGATTGGGTGTCCCATCTCTGACACGTTCTACCTGAATTCGTCACGGCCTGCTTACCTGTATACTGCCTACCCAGATCATCTAGCATACATTCTATCGGCGAAATTAAAGCAAATATTAAAACTACATAGTGGTCGGCTTTCAGTTAAGTTCTTTATGACGGCATCGTGAGATATACTGTAATTGCAGATATTTTCCCGTGTTCTCAATTTCTCGAATCCCCCCACCCATTAGCCAATTCCCGGAGCTTTATAGTCGCGTATGGTCAAACGTAGTTCATGAACCACGCACACGAAACTTATATTCGCATCTCATATTTTCGCGAGGCCTAACTAAGATTATCGCGAAAATATATGTAATTGTCGTAAATTGATAAAGCGACATTTTGTGCTTTCTTATCACCCCTAAAATTGGACAACAACAAAAGAATCCCACCTGAACATTTACTGATGGCGCAAGTTTCTCGTCTGACGTCCGGATCTGTTGTATAACACCAAGGTCCCAGTGCGGGGTCGTTGCTAGGATTACGACAGAAATTGGCTGCGTCTGTCACGCTGGCATCGGGATACATATCATCATCAGTGTATGGATGTTTATGCGGTATCTGCATGTCCCAACGTTGACAGTTTAAACCACTCTTCGTCGTAACACGTTTTCCTAGATAATCTTCTCCGATGTCGGTGACGCGACATTCTGTAATTTGTCGCCGTAAATAAACAGAATCGAGTTTTGTACTTCCCAACTGTTTTGGTTTTGGGTTCAGAAAATAATATGAGCATTTACTCATCTATCTATCTATCTATCTATCTATCTATCTATCTATCTATCTATCTATCTATATATCCATCTGTTTTTCTCTACATGTCTCTCTCTTAATTAATTGACTTGTTGTGACACGATTAATTGAATTATTTGTAGTGTGTCACGTGACGCTCTTTCTATCTGTAATTACTGATCACACATACACCCACCCCCACCCGGCAAGCACGCATGCACACCCCCCTACACAAACACGTACGCACGCATGCACATGTTGCTTCCATATATAGGCCTATAGTGTGCACAACGTTGTCTGGGGTTAAACTGAAACTGTTGAGTTGGTTAGCGGGCCGGAAGACCATAAAAGGCACAAATTTGGATGCTGATCGTGTTACAACCTCTGTCCGTACTGTTGATATAAATCAGATTTGTTTAGTTATTCGAACCCAGATTGGAGCTGAAATTAGCATCTGTGGTGTCGAAATGTTTACCTTTGACCCACAGCAAATTACTGCTGAATTTAAACTGCCGTGTCAAAATAGTTATCTTGTATATACGTAAACCTACTATTGAGCCACATAGACATACGTTTGCTTGCGCTTTTGTGCGTAGCCTACATCAACCGCTTCCCTGTGGGCGTGACATGTTTGTCAAGTACGAAAAGCGGATTATATGGTGCCCACAGGTTGATGGGCAGCCCAGACATATATAGGTCTACGTATGTATAGATGTATATGTTTTTCTATACATAATTCAACAGTATTGATTTTATATATATATATATATATATATATATATATATATATATATATATATATATATATATATATATATATATGTGTGTTTTAGATGTATAGATTGTGATGTTCTGACCCAGTTCTACCATATATATGTATCATAAAACACACGCATGCACCCACTCACATTTGTATAGATTACTAAATAAATAAATAAATTTACAACAGCAACTGACGTTGTATGTAAATCTATTTGTTGTTTAATAATTAATATAATCTAAAGTCATATTATAACAGCTCTTACGAAATTGTTCATACAATGATTTTTTCAATACTAATTTTATTATAATCTTGGCGTTGGACGCAAACATTTTGTTTTGAATTGGAAAGTTTCGGATTTCATAAAATAACTTATGCTTAAGCGAATGTTGATATTTTTGTTTGCTAGAATGCGCTTTCTATATAAATGTGTGTGTTCAAACGGGGTTGGCGTGAACGTTCATGCGTGTGTGTGTGTGTGTGTGTGTGTGTGTCTGTCTGTTCGTGGGTCTGTGTTTGTGTGTATATACTCGCCTGCTCCAGCACAAATCGATACCCCACATGTTTCTTGGGTGACGTCATCAGACATCGTGTAACACCACGGACCACTAAGTCGGTTGTCTGGATTTCGACAAAGGTTTTCCACCTCGCTGACGCTGTCTTCCGGAAACATGCTGGAGCTGGTATAGCTGTGCGGGTGTGGCGTCTGAGCGTCCCATCGCTGGCAGACCAAACCAGTGACGGTAACGAACCTTTTCCCGGTATATGCTTTGCCTTCGGTTTGACAATCTGAAATTCAAATAGAAGCCATATAATATTGGATTAATTGCCTAAATAATATGTATTCTTATATGTGCCATAGATTTGATTTTGAACATTATAAGTAGGAGTAGAAACTGTATAAATTATCGATTTAAGAATTCGATCAAAATACTTGGAATATTATAAGCATAACCTATCAAAATACTGACACCGTTTTGGCTTTTAGAGCATCTGTAAGCTAATATTATTAACTGGTCGCTTTAATTTTTTTTTGATAAACATGATTTTATAATAACAGGATTAAGACGTAATTTGGTTTATCCAGACAATTGTTGGTTGCTAAGGCTAACATCTGTATGGATATTAATTAAATACGTCTTAATTAAATACCAAGCAATTGGGTGATTTGTTAAGAGAGAGCACTTAGTCTTAAAAGTCATACCTGTAATTGGGCGAGTAAAATATTGATCACCGAATTTGGCCGAAATGGCAGTTTTTACGTGGCTGGCAACCTCAAATGAGGGAGACGCAAATGGTCTGTAATTTACGGCTTCCCCACGGAGACTAATTCTAAATAAATTTAGAATAAATGGCTTGTTCGGGGGAGAAAACCTTGCCAGTTGCCTGGCTGGATGAACCCCCCCCCCTACAATAGTGCCAATGCCGAGGCTCGTTCCTGCGACCTCCCGCACAGAATGACCACAGCCATAGGTAAATAGTCTAAGGCTCTACCCATGTGGCCAAAGAGGCGATACTAATGTATTAACCCATTTTAGGTCAATATCAGCTTGTCATGAGTGTTGATTCACAATTTTAAAATAAATTATGTCTTATGTATTAACAACTTGAATTAATAGATTGACATTGTGTTGCTATTTGTATAATATTATACGCGATAACTCTCCGGACTTTATACTACAAAAGTCTATACACATATCCGTGCATTTATTTTCAAAATTTAGGACAACATTAAGTTGCTATTAATTTGGCAGCAATCTGTATTTTCCAATCCAGATAATATAGTCAAGATAGGACCATTGTATCTGTGCTTGTTCTTCTACTGGATCTTTATATATATATATATATATATATATATATATATATATATATATATATATATATATATATAAATATATATATATATATATATATATAAAGAGAGAGAGAGAGAGAGAGAGAGACAGAGACACACACACAAGAGAGAGAGAGAGAGAGAGAGAGAGAGAGATTCTGTACACACCGAGACAAGTGGATAGTCCACAGGATTCTATCCTGGTATCTGGATCCATAGTGAAGCACCACGGTCCTGTACCACTCTGACGGTTAGGATTACGACAGTAATTTTTGGCTTCAATCAGTGTCTTGTCGGGAAATAAATCGGGATCGGTAAAGTTGTGTTTATGTGGATACTGCATGAACCATCCCTGGCACACCTTGCCACTGATCGTACGAGCACGAGTACCTTGCGTAATCGTTGCCAGTCTCAGTAAAAACACAATCTGCCAAAATGCATGGGCAATAAATATTGATCAGTTAGTCAATCAATGTTTAGTACATGCTGAAATGATGATGTAAAATTATTATTATTGGTAGTGTTATTGTTTTAATTATCATTGGCATCATGATAGGATAAATTCCTTTTTTTATAAAGATATAGACTAATTTGTAAAATAGTACTGAAATAAAAGCACGGATCGTTTATAAAACAAAAGAAGGAATAGGAACATCATCTTTACGTACCACCGTCACTGGCAGCACACATAGAAATTTCACAGGATTCCCACTCAACCGCCGGATCCGTGGTATAGCACCAAGGTCCAACTCCTATCTTTCCATTGGGATTACGACAGTAGTTGTGAGCCTCTGTTATGCTGCTGTCAGGGAATACACTGACGTCGTGGAACCCGTGAGCGTGTGGTTTTTGGGATGTCCACTGTTGACACTGTTTGCCACTTTTTGTAGTGGTTTTTATGCCAGTGTAGCCTTTTCCCTTTTCATCGACCCTGCAATCTGTAGGATGCGGACAAGCGCTATGGTAAGGGAGCATGTTAAATAAATTACCCATGTAGATCGTACCGATTACTTTTGAGACTATGTCCATAAGAGTTATCAAGCCGTAAAATAGCGGTGCGTTATTACCCACAAGTTTAAATAAAATAAACATCCCGTAAAACTATTACAGCCAAAAACATAAAACTTGACCTTCACAGAGCTGGAGTCCACAGTACTGTCTCTCGATGTTCGGATCTGCCGTATAGCACCACGGACCAATGTCACTGTTGTCGGGATTACGACAATAGTTGCTTACTTCCGATAGGTGTTTCTCCGGGAAGTAACTAGCGCTGGTATAATCATGGGGATGAGGATATTGGCTGTCCCATCTTTGACATGGTGTGTTTTCGTATGTAGTGGCCCTGTTACCTCTATAGTCGTTGCCTATTGGTGTCAATAGGCAATCTGTAGAAAATGGCGAATTATATTTTAATTGTATCAAATACGTTATCGTGTGATAAAAACAATAAGTGGTATTCCGCAGCGTTCAACAACAACAACAACAACATAAATCTCAAAACAGCAACAACAATAACAACAACAATATTAATAACAATAGCAATAGATTAAATCGTAGATGTGAAAATAAATAGATGCGCTTATTTACAAATCATTAATCATACAAAGAATTGTTTAATACATGTCAAGTATTTATGACAGCGAAGACCATCCTGTTCATTATGAATACTGAGACGTCTATCTGAACATCGGTGAGCTTTATCGCTCGGCATTGGTCACGCCTGAGTCATATGACCTTGGGATGACCCCCAAAGCAAACACCCTTGTATCACAGTAATGACTCGTATTCGAACTCCGACTTGGTGTGGGGCAGCGTTGTGCTCTTACATTAGCATTATCATAACGCCGTTGTAACGTACCTTGACAGAGGGCAACATCGCAGGGCTCCCACTCAACATCTGGATCCATGGTGTAACACCAGGGCACGCTGCGTGTGGACGGATCTGGATTACGACAGTAGTTTGCGGCAGCCTCTAGAGTCTCGTCGGGAAAGTAACCCTCGTTGTTATATTTGTGTTGGTGTGGTAATTGTGAATCCCAACGCTGACACGCTCGACCGAACACGGTAAAAGACTGAGTTCCAACATATTTTGTTCCAAACTTGTCTGTATGATCTTTACAACCTTTTATATATATATATATATATATATATATATATATATATATATAATATATATATATATATATATATATATATATGTTTAAATTTAAGGAGAGTGCATCAAATAAGGAAAATACTTGCCATAGCACAAAGGAATGGCACAAGTTTCCCATTTAGTCTCAGGATCAGTTGTGAAGCACCAAGGTCCACTAGGCTTATGATCTGGATTTCTGCAAAAGTTTGCTGCATCCTTCAGAGTGAGATCAGGAAACCTATCAACATAAGTTAAACCGTGTTTGTGTGGATACTGCATATCCCAGCGCTGACACGGTATTCCGGACATCGTTTCTGATTGGGTCCCCATATAATCATTTCCAAGATTCTTCAGTTTACAGTCTGGAAAAACCCAAAATTGTTGTCACTGTGTGTTCATTCCTTACAGTGAGATATAATCAAAATTTTAAATGGTCATATATATATATATATATATATATATATATATATATATATATATATATATATATATATATATATATATATATATATGGAATTTAAGACTTCTCTCTCTCTCTCTCTCTCTCTCTCTCTCTCTCTCTGTATATGTGTGTGCCTGTGTCTGCGCGTGGGTCCGTGTTTTCAAAAAAACATTTATTTGACCTGTACCGTGACACATTGGTAAAGCACACGTTTCCCATGTCGTATCTGGATCTGTTGTATAACACCACGGTCCCGTCGGTTTTTGATCCGGATTACGACAGAAGTTGGATGCTTCTCCGAGACTGTTATCCGGAAATGTATCAGAAGTGAAACCATGCTCATGAGGTGATTGTGAGTCCCATCTTTGACACATCCTCCCACTAAGAGTCAACCTCTTATTACCGCGGTACTCTTTTCCCAGTTCCAAACAATCTGAAAATTGTCATTGCAATAAATAAACTTACGGTCCATACTCAAACTAATGTGTCAACTAACAGCACAATATTTAGCCATGACACATATTTTACCTGAACAAATAGGAACTTGACATGTCTCCCATTCTTTCTCCGGATCTGTTGTATAACACCAAGGACCGGAGGTCTTCTTATCCGGATTTCGACAGAAGTTTCTGGCTTCTCTAATGTCACCTTCAGGAAATCTCTTATCGTGTAGAGTTGTGTAATTGTGAGGATGCGGAATCTGCTCGTCCCAGCGCTGACACTGGCGACCAGAGACTGTGTACGACCGAGTACCAATGTAACCCAAGCCTTCTGCTGTCCTTCTGCAGTCTGAGTATAAAACAGTGTTATGCTGATTTACATGCAGAAATATGCTGTGTGTGTATGTGCGTATACCGTATGTGGTTATTTTCAATACTCGGCCTAAATGAGTTATTATATAATTGTATATATATCTAACCGTCTTTTCATTGAATATTGGGTCACTTCAATGGGAAATTGATCTCCATTGCTATAAATTACGTTTGATAAACTAGAAGCGAGGTAAACCGTTATATTTAGGTCAAACTTATTACTGCATGTGAAGATTAGTAAACGAGTAAGTGAATGATTGAGTGAGTCAGTGAGTGATTGAGTGCTTCGTTCAGTGTTGACGTGCAGTTATCGGTAAATCAAAGTTCAATATGTTTAGTTATAACACCAGGGCACGCTGCGTGTGGAAGGATCTGGATTACGACAGTAGTTTGAGGCAGCATCCGGAATCTCATCGGGAAAGTAGCTCTCATTATTATATTTGTGTTGATGTTGATGTGGTAATTGTGAAAAGACTGAGTTCCAACATACTTTATTCCCGACTTTCAAATCGGTTTGAAAAAATGGAATGATAGGCTGCTAGAAATAAGAAGATCTGGATTCCCCCCCCCCTCCTCCTAAAGACCATTCTCAGAACATTAAATCAGCCACACATGACTTGTTCTTAACGAAATAGTTAATTACCGAAATCAAATCTTACCGGCCTCACAAGCCCGGAAGTCAAGAATTAGGTCATCCGAAGACAGCTTATGCTCTGCCTTGAAGTCATCGACGAGTTTCACGTATCGTCGAAGCACGCTGTCGATGTTCGGAAATGCTTTCACTTTGAAATTAAGAAGCTTGTAGCGGACGTCCTGTAGAGCCTTCGTCACGTCGTACTCGAGTTGTTGCCTGACCTTCTTCACGACGTCCTTCGACCAAGTACAGTCGTATTTGATGAGAAGACCGATATCGAAGATGGCCGCGTAATCGAGGTCTACCTGGGTTTCGAGTATGTCAAAGAACTTGAGCATCTGAGAGATTTGGGTCGTTATTTTGTGGACGGTTTTCAGCGTCGTCTGATAATAGGATTTGATGTTCCTGTACATCTTCTCTCTGGCGTATACCAATTCCTTTCCGAGGCTGTAGGTTCGGAGATTCTGAGCGCCGCCCAGTTCGGCGCCCATCAGTGCAAACGACGAAGACGACACGTAGTTCGTTTTGATGCATCTCTCTCCACAGTGTTCGCAGTGACCGTCCGACTGACGAAAAGCATCTGAAATCACAAAACACCGATATATTTATTACCGATAGTGATGGAAAATCTTTCAGAGCCATGACGCAGAAGTTAGAGGGATACTGTTAGTGCGTCAACTCAGGTTGGATATTATGGATCGATGTGAATTGTGGTCGACTGATTGCTGAATAGAAATATCATCCTCGGCTGGGATTTCGTAACGCCATCGGTTGATCCTGATCAATGGCGAAGATTGAAAGCACCAAAGTACAAATAAGTTAAGGCCTTCCCCATAGCGAAATATAATTATCTTGATAATGGCGGAAGTGAATCCGGACTTATAATCATCAAAACAAAAATTGGCATCTTTCCGTTTGATGTTGCCCGATGATAACCAGGTACTTCGATGATGTACGCACGTACAACTTGCATTTCGTAATGTCTATAGCCGAACGAATCAGTTCTCAACGGGCATTCACACAAATGGCCTTCTATCGCCGGCTTTAATATAGTAATTCAACAGCCAAATGGGCCACATTATTGTGGACTTTTTGCAGAAGCTATTATCAGCTACGAGAGTGGCTGGCTACCTGATGGTGGGTTTTACAGATGATCTTGACGGGAACAGAGGCTTTACTGTATCTTCAAACATTAATACATCGTCCAATACAAACGCACTTATTATTATTTTTGTATTTATTCCCATTGTTATTTATTGAACATTTGTTCTATTTAGTTGTGAATATTTTCATGTGACTTAGATGTTCGTGTATGTGTTATTGTGATATTGCTGCCGTTATTGTTTCTTTTATAATTCATGTATTAATTGATCTTTAATAATTGAACGAATTCAATGCGATTTGAGCGTCTTATAGCGGAGTTAGCCTTGCTAATGTCTGGCTGAATTAAGGCGTGTAAAGGAAATGGAGAACACATAATTATATCAAACACAAATGACTTTGTATAATGTAAATATGAATTCGGGAAATGGTGTCTTTTCATCAAAAATATTATAATTATAGCAACATAGAATATATTGGAAAGAGTTTGTGGCAAATTTGTGGCAAATAAATTATCAGGTTTGTGAAAATTAATTCACAGGAAGGGGATTTTAAAGCGATAACAGCATAAGGAAAGGTATGTACAACAATCGAACATAAAAACTATCAAAGTAATTGTGTTAAACTAAACAGAATGTCACTTATCACAATTACCAGTGACAAGTAAGTCAGTGGCAAGATTATATAGATGGTTTGACTGCTCAGCCCCTTAGAACTTGATGTTTATTATTTTAATTCTCAAACGTCTGATCTTTGATGAAGGCAAAGTTAGTCCGTTGGCTTTATTCATATATCTAATTCGGTTAAATTGATAAGTATAAATAGTGATTCTGGTTAGATGCTAAACTTATAAATATCTGGTAACCATTTTTGACGTATATTAAATACATTCCTTCCCTAAAATGGCCATCCTATATTGAACAACGAATACAGCTACAGAAGGCCAACAATTAACCCATATGGATAACAAACTTACTTCATTTACCTTTTTTTGCTGAACAAAGTACTTACCTATGTTGGGCTTGGCACAACTCAAGTGTGTAGCCACATCACAACTTGGAGGCATTTCTGAAGTAAGACGGTATTCAAGAAAAACCATCAACTACGATCTACTGTGACATCCAATTTATTTGTCTATGTTTAAAGTAAACCATCTACTGAGATTTTATAAACAAATACATATTATACACGGAATACGCGCAGATGCGTAGCTTCCCCCCCCCTCTCTGTCGCTCTATCTCCCTTATCTCTTGTGTGAGTGGGTATGTGTGCTTGCGTGTGCATGTAAAGAAACCTAAGATGAATATAAATAAAATATAAACATATATCTACCGTCACCATTATGTGGCATGTAGAATATCCGGCAGCCACATTTCTCCTCAAGGTAGTCAGTCTCACATTCTGCTATGCATTTCGACTTGTCATACACATCGTAATACTTGAGCTGAAGATCGACACAGTCTCCCCATGGGGGCTCTAGATTTGTCACCTTTAATGAAAAATTAATAAAACCAGCTAATCATAATGGTAGGAAATAATGACATTACGAACAATACAACAGTGTCATGAGTAAATGTATTGTTTTGTATGTATTATGTAATTATAGATTCAATTTATATTAGTTAAGTTGATTATATTTGGTTATTTTGTATTTCTTGTATTTTCTTTTTAACGTCTAATTTGAAGCCCTAGGGGATCGCCCATTCCAGTGTTTACGCTAAGAAACCGGTTTTTCATGTGTATGTTTTAATTTAATTTTCTCTCTTGTGTTGAGTTATACTAAGGATCAGTTGCTTGCATTACGACCCCATGATGGTAATACCATTTGTTTAGCGATGCATCCACCTAGTGGAAAACATCCAAAGCAGATGGGCAGATGATGCAAGCAATTTGATCACTGTGTCAATAACACCATATAAAGGCAAAGCTCTACAAAATGTAAGTATTGGTCTTATAATAAATCTGATGAAATATATTATGGGTTCTTTTAGCTTTTATCTTCCGATTACACATAACTAAGAAAGATGGCCTGAAAGCTGCAGATTTATTCAAGGAGTTTTCAGAATTTGTTTTCTCTCGCCATCTGTTGATATTAGGTGATTTAATTACATATTGGGATTGCCATTCTCATGCAGCATGTGCAAGAAAGAAGAAACAGACCTAGTCAGATCTTGGACCTTGTCATCTCCAGTGATGATGACAATTTATTAAGGGTGTGTGTATGTCTTCCATCCTGTCTGATCATTTCCTTATTAACATTAATGTATCGTTACACAAACAAATGTGTTTCAGCTAAAGTAATTTCATATAGAAAATATAAGTCGATTGACAAGGAAGCTCTTCTTGCTGATCTGCGGGTCTCTTCTCTGATACTGGATCCACCGGATGACATGAATCATCTGATAGATCTCTATAATAGTACCTTGAGAAACGTTGTAGATTAGCATGCACCTTTAAGGACAAAGAAAGTGCCAAGAAGACCAATGTTTCCATGGTACTACAAGAACATACAAGCTGCAAAGAGGCACATATTGTATTGTGAACGGCTGCGGATCAAGACCAGTTTGTGTGTTTATCATGAAATGTTTAAGGTCAGAAAAAGTCTAGTTAAAAATACCGTTGCCTGTGCCAAATCGGAATATTATGATAAAAAGATCAAAGCATCCTAGGATAAATCAAAAGACTATTTTCATGTTGTGAATAAAGTATTACAAAGAAGTCAAACTGTCCTTCCAAATATTATCAACTCAGATAAAGATACGTCCCATTATTTTAATTACTTCTGTAAAATATATTAAATATACATAGTGAGTTCCCTTCCAACACCTTATCATAGGGTAAACCATTGGTAGAAGAATCCTACGTGTCGACGATGGATACATTTAAGCCTTTTACAGAGACTGATATCAAACAGACAATTGCTGAAAAGGTCATCTAATGCTTTCTATGCAGTTGACCCTATGCCTACATGGCTTGAGAAAGATATTCTGGATGTTTTCATAAACCCAATAACAAAGGCAGTTAATGAATTATTAACTCTGGGTGTTTTCCCAAGATCCATGAAAGCTTCTCTTGTAAAACCATTAATAAAAAAGTATGGACTGTAATATTTTAAAAGGTCAGTTTGTTTCTTTTCTGGCGTATCCCAGGGTTCAATTCTTGGTCCTCTTGTATACCCGTCCTCTTGGGATCATTGCACAGCGATATGGGGTTAAATATCACTTGTATGCTGATGACACACAGCTGTATATATCATTGGATCCTGGAAATGAGTTAAATTTCTCGTCTTCCATGAAGAATTTAGAGTCTTGTATTACTGATAAAGGGCTATTTATGACTCAAAATCTTCCAAGAATAATGATAACCAAACAAAATATTGTATATTTGGCATGATCGCATTGTGTTAAATCCCTAAAGATACCAAGATTGCAGATGGATACCTTTACAATTACCCCTAATGGAACAGTAATTAATCCAGGGATTATTTTCACCAGTGTATTATCATTTATGAACGTGTCACATCAGTATGCCGAGCTGCCTACTACCATCTTAGGAACATCCACTGTTTAAAAGCATTCTTGACACAAGAATCACTTGTAACTGTAGATCATGCCTTCGTTGCATATCGTATAGACTATTGTAACTCCTTGTTACATGGCATATCTGATTATAACACCAATCGTCTTCAGCGAATTCAGAATAGTGCAGCTCGCATAATGGCAAAAAACGGGAAAAATATCCTATCACCCCAATTCCTCGAAAACTATATTGGCTACCTGTTAGATAATAACGTATCCATTTCAAGATTTTATTAATAACTTATAAATCTATTAATGATATGGCGTCAGAATACCTGTATGAACTGATGTCCATTAGAAAGCCTTCCCGAAAACTCAGGTAAGAATCCGTTAAAAAGGACATCGTTCGACAAAATCGCCTTCCGTGTTCCGACTCCGACTCTTCATTTTGTCAACAGAATGTGACATTTCAATGTGAAATGACCTCGATAATCCGACTACACTAAAATATTGCCAAATATTTCTGCTAGTTCAGTCAGGCAAGACACACCGACATGTTGTCAGTAATGGCTAATTAACCCACCTACATGCGATAATTGCTATATGGTAACCAATTACAATCATCCTTGACCATACAGACCGACACACGATGTTTCCATTGCCTGTGGCTATCTAATAGCCAATCATAACAATTCGTGGCTAATTACAAACATAAAGGTGTGATCTTTCCAATGAGCAGAGCATGAGTTAATCTGATGGATTAAGTGACACGAGTATTTCTTTATTGTGTCTGTAATTATCAAACATCAAAATGATCAGTGGCTTCAATGCCATTCCGTATCTTGCGCACGGTTATTGAATATACGTTTTAATACGGAGGTCTTTCTTTATGATTTAAAAGACAGTTAGTTCCGGTGGCCTAGCGGTTAAGTAAGGGTTATAGGTTCGATCACAGCAAGAGGTCGTACCTTTTTCAGAGATTAATTTCTCGGCTCAGAACATCGTGGGTGGCTGACCACGTTAAATGGCGCTGCCGTCTCAACTGAATAATTAAAAATAAAGGGGGACGTTAAAGACCCCCCTGAGGACATAAAACATTGTGACAGTGACCACCCTCGGAGTATTTCGGCTCCATTTTCCGTACTGCTCCCCTTTGAGTTTCTGTGTTTTACGAAGTAAATTTCCCTTTACTATGCTTTAAAATGGACCCAAGATAATGTTTGAAATAACATTCTTGTAAAGAACACAAATTGCATTTTGATTAATTTCCGGTTGGTTATCAAGAACCGTTCGAGTAAATATTATTTCCCGATAAATTAGTTGCAATCAACAAACAAATGCTTGCTGTAATTCCAACAGACAAGTGAAACTTGGAGACAAATAATGTATATAATACAATGGACAAACATTCTCCCAGAAACTCTATTGATCGTGAGATGGTTTGAGACAAAGGGGAATAGCCACCAATCTTACGACTTTAGGAAACATTACATCGATGTTCGATGTTCGATTTGATCAATGGGAACCTCATTTTACGGGTACAACTGATTGAAGGTACAGGTAACTCGACAAATTGATAGTCCGTGTTCTTCGGGGGGAGAATGCCGGAAGTGTTTCATTAAAATTCGCATCCGGATGTTCTCCATTACTTACTTGTTTCTTTATTCTGTTCTATTTACTACCCGCAGTGGGCTAGCAACATATTCCAAGAAGGCCAAGATTATTAGCGAATTCGGTGACTCGAAACAACTAAACTTTTATTAAAATGAGGGAATGATTGATTTTTTAATAATGTAAAGGCGTACATAGCAATTTAAGAGTTACGTTAATAAAGTAAGGGTCGTAACAAATGAGGTTAAATCTTTTGAATGAAAGAATAACATATAAATAAGATACCGTTTTGACGTTGAAATATGCCCATCTACTTCAATTGCTGTGTTAATGTTGCTACTTACTTTTGTCGATTCAACAACCAGCTGTGATACAATACCAGGAGATAGAGCAAGTCCTAATTCGTTTACATTTGGTTCCACTTGTGGTTCGTGAAGGAAGATCTAAGGAAATATTTATTAAGAGTTAATATAAACACGCGCACATACACACACACACACACTCACACACGCACACACACACACACATATATATATTACTACGTACAAGAGATATTACTTACCTTGACGCCGAGGCCTTGTAAAACTCCTGTCATATATTCATATTGCTGAACATTGAGAGTCAACGACAGACCGTATTCAGGACCTAAACAATTATAAAATATGCTGAAATGTTTAATACAGTGGAGCAAACGAACAAGAAGGCGAACCAGCACATAGGGGGAGTGGATGAATGGGTTAATTATATTTAGCGTAAGCATTAATCGATCTTAGAACTTAGGTCCAAGTGGCAACTACGAAGTGAGACAAGGGAATCGACTGAAACATTTCACTAGAAATCTACTCCAAGAACTTGAAATCTGAGTTGTAATACGCAATCATCTGTGCTATGGGTTTGTATGATATAATTTAATGGAAGTTGTATTAGTGTTGTTGTTGTTGTTGTTGTTGTTGTTGCTGATGCTGATGCTGCTGGTAATGATGAGTTATTGTTATTGTTGATTTCAGTTATTTAGCCTCCGCACTGGTCACGCCCCTGGCGACTCCATAACTAGCTAAATCTCACAAACACCGGTATGAGCCGGTTTCGAAACCGTAATGTGGATTTAGTGGCATAATGCTTTCACCGCTCCGATAACGGGGCGCTCGACTGGGCTGATGAGAGAAGGCGTACAGAAGAAGAAAGAGATAGGGATGGCTTTTGTACTACGAGTGGAGAGAGAAATCTTTACCCGGATTTTCTATAATAGGCTCATTGAACTGGATCGTCAAACACTTCCCCATCGTCGTCATGATGGCTGATACGTTACCCACTTGATCACAATTGTACTTTCCTTTCCACGTACAGCTGAAAAAATATTGAAAATGTAATAAATTCCCATTCTTATGACGTACAGAATACAGTGAGACATGCTCACGTATATATTTGGTGTTGGCTTGTGTAACTCAGTCTGCAGCATCGATGTGATGCAATAGGTAAAAAGAGGTCACCTTGTTAACATGTCTTCCAGTCTGTGTGATGCATTTTCGTACATCAACATCATGTCGGTTGAGCCTTTAACTTCGCCTTTTGGAAATGACAACAGGTCAGGAAAGCTCACTGTAATAGATGCAATACGTTTAAAGGAACACTTCTTTAAAGTAATTTATTTTTATTTTGCTATAACTTTACAGGTGTAACAATAATAGTTG
The DNA here is from genome assembly GCA_025642065.1 of Paralvinella palmiformis. Lineage (NCBI taxonomy): Eukaryota > Metazoa > Annelida > Polychaeta > Terebellida > Alvinellidae > Paralvinella > Paralvinella palmiformis. The sequence goes on from JAODUP010000498.1 coordinate 137,143, forward strand.
CAGTTGCAGCATCGCCAACATTGATTCGGATTAGGTTAGAAACATATTTGGCTATCACAAAATCATTACTTAATTGTTTTGCATTATGTAGTCATATTTCTTACTTGATGTACTTAATAATTTGTCAATTAGCCTATGGATTTATGCCATGTTTTTCAAAAACAGATAATTATAATACATACATACATATACACATATATACATACATACATACATACATGCATACATACATATACACATACATACATACATACATACATACATACATACATACATATATATATATATATATATATATATATATATATATATATATATATAAACATATTTTTAGTTCTATTGATATTCTATGGTGATCGTCATACATTTGCTACTACATACATTACATACATACATACATACATTACATACATACATACATACATACATACATACATACATATATATATATATATATATATATATATATATATATATATATATATATATATATATATATATATATATATATATATATATATATATATATATAGGTATAGATATTACTTACAGGTACATGTAACCTTTGCCGTTCTAGGTAACCATTTGTTGGTAGAATTAACCAGCCATTCCTGAGTTCCTAACTTAGCAACAGGAACATCATCAAACTCTAATTTGGCGTAGATAAAGCCTTGTTCATGTTTATCAGTTAAGAGCCACCATCCGTCTCTATAGAATAGATATATAAACGGCTCGTCTGCTGTAATGTAGAGGTCTCCACCTGTGATCAATCCAGTATTATGACGTAAATATGTTCTGCCAAAAGCCAGAGTAGAGTTGGTACCATCTCCTTCGATGTAGATTAACGAGCAGGTGTTCTCTAAAAATTAAAAATTCGAATTAAACAGATAGCTAATATTCAGGTAAACATCAAGGTAAATTGCTATGGAAAATATAGTTCCAGCTTAGAATACTCATTGTAACGCTGATAATACAATAATGTGTCAATGATGAAGATGCTGATTGATGTTTTGTGCATATGGTTGGCTAATCGGGCCGAGCGACTTCCAAAGGAAATAAAGCGCAGTCAAAGATGAAACACCCTTCAGATATGACCACACCGAGGTTCGTACTCGGGTCGTAGTGATCTGTGATCCAACGCGCTACCAACTAGACCACACTGGCGCCTACAATTATATGTCCAAGATATTACATTGTTTCGCTTGTAGCTAGTACCTTAATGTCTGTTTCTTATATTTGCTATGCCGAATCAGACTAACATTTAAGAAAAGAGTGTTTCATTTTGCTAACTGTATGCCATTCTTAAAGCTGTCGTCTTCTGGTTACTGTACGTATGCCCACTCGCGAAATATACAATCTAAGGTACATATTATGCACTGCACTGATTTAAATTACGCCAGTTAGAAAATATTACGTGAAAAGTATTTTATTTACAAAACAGTACCACATGAATCCTCTTCTGATGCCTCATCACAGTCTGGAAATCTGTCACACACGAAATCCGTATTAATGCATGCTCCATTCAACTGACATTTGTAGCTTCCGTATCCGCAGTTTCCTATGATTGAATAGAAAGAACAATTATATTCAAATTTTTAGGGGATCAAGCCGAAATAATTTAACCAGAAATGCTGCCACTGTCACAGAATAATATGACCATCCAGAAATAACGTTATAATCTGAAAGTTAGAGCCCGTAATATACTAGTGAGTTACGTCAGCGCCATCTAAATATTTCACCTGATATTTAAAATAAAGGTATTCCACTCTACTTTCGAATTATGATACATCTGATAGCGAAGAGGTAACAATCTGTTTTCCTCCCCCAAAACCTTTAATATAAATTGCGCTAATAATTTGCAATGCCCGAAAAGCCAATGGTGCAACACAATTCGAATGTTTACGATAACCCGAATGGTGCTAGTTAGTAACATGGCATAGCAACAGAGTAACATGGTACTTGCTGATTTTCAACATAACAAAGTCGGGAGTGTCGTTAATGATGCCAAGTCCGTAAGGTAAACTATATGGCGGATCAAGTTTAGTTCACATCCTCTTTAATTTTACTTACCTGACTCATTAGCCTTCATCGACAAGACAGTTGCTGTTTCGTACCATCCGGCATCAATCAGTGCGGACAACCTATAATAAGTAGTCAATACACCGGAAGTGTCTCAATGATTGACGTTTTAGTAATGTTAGGAATATTGACATGCACTCATACGCATCAATAACATACATTTATTGGCCAATGTTTGTTTTCAAAACGGTAAAGTACTTAGCTTTATCCGGTGTCTTACTAAATTTATTAAGCGCTTATATGCATATAGAACCTACGTATATTGGGTCAATGTATGCGGTCAAAATCGTTAAGTATTTATCGTTAGGCACATAGGTTTCGAAGAATAAAAGACGTAGACTGTATGGCATAAATATAAATCCAGGACGAGTTGACCTGCAGGTATAATCGATTCCATCTTATTGTCCTCAACTCAACTGTCTCTTTAACAATTAACGTAATTACATAAACCATCGACATTTTGTAAAGAGTATTATCGCGACGCGAAGATCAGTTCGTTCGTTGCAATGGAACTCTCCAGGGAACGTTTATTTAAAGCGCCGTCACTGACCTGAATTGATTTTGGTTGCATATTGTTATGCTGGGAAAGGACACGTTACTTCGGTATTGTACTTCAACCAGGCTATTTTTCTGGAAATCCAAGAACTGGGTCAGCTGTTGACTTGCATACGTGAAAAAATACATCGTCGACATTGCAATGTATGCGTACCAAAGAACCCTGCGGAGTAAACAACGTACTTGGAACATAGCCGCTATAAATATTTCATAGTAGGGAACGTCGGCGATGAGTCTGCCTTCGTCCTATAATTTTTAATTATTGAATGACAGGCTACAAGTCGACCCGCAATCATGAATTACCTTCTAATAATATAAGGTGTCGGCTGTGTGGCATAACTGTAGCCGTGAAGAGTTGTCCTGTTGGCGTAATCTATTAGATGTTCCTTGAGCGTCCTCGGTTCGGGTGTTTCTTCGACGAATAATGTGTTGATGCTTCTCGGCTGGAAATAGACAACGGTGCTTGAAAATTGCGAGAAAAAAGACGAATAATACAAACCGAGCCATGATAATGTTCGTGAAACACCAGTCTGTTTTGGCTGTTACTGTAGTTACGGATATTTTCGCGATAATCTTATTTTCGCGGAAGTATGACACACGTATATGCGTTTCGTGTGTGCGGTTCTTGAATTATGTTTGATCACGCGAGAATAGAAAGCTCCGCAAATTGGCCAATGGGTGGGGATTCACAAAATTAAGAACACGCGAAAATATCTGTAATTACAGTATATAGTTGTATAGAGTTAATATGGCATGGATGGCAAAAGCGAAGATATTGATAATATTTTTATTGTCAAGTAATGTTTTATTAAAACTACCATCTATATCCTAATTTGTGTGTCGTAAGTAATTTGTATTGGCCATTAGCGAGGGGCATGTCAAACGAAATTATTCACTCTAATTAATGTATTATGCTTAAAGTCTATAAAAGTATGTATACATTATACGTGTCTGTCTGTCTGTGTGTCTGTTTCTTTCTCTCTCTCTCTCTCTCACTCTCTCTCTCTCTCTCTCTCTCCTATCTATCTATCTATCTATCTATATATATATATATATATATATATATATATATATATATATATATATATATATATATCTTTCTCTCTCTATCTATCTATCTATTATATATATATATATATATATATATATATATATATATATATATATATATATATATATATACTTTCTGTCTCTGCTTGTGTGTCTGTGTGTTAATAGTATTCTCTTCCTATAGCTCATCTCCATATTCCACAATCTACTGTTAATAGCACACATCTTGATCATCAAGTTATCAGCTCATTTCCGTAGTAATTATTATACAATCGGTCAGGTATCTTAGGGCATATCTTTGCCGATGCTTCACGTGGCAGTTATTTAATTATTTACATCAGCTATCCCTTAGCATCATCCCGCAATACCTTGAGAATTCCCGTTATGACCCGACTCATCTGAGAGATAATCGATGTGCGGCTTGTCTTAAATGGGGGTGGGGGGGGAGGGTAAGGTGATAATGGACATTACGCGTAACTCTCTAACAAGGTTCGGTTTATTGATGCCCAGTTTGCTAAGGTTTACAATGAAATCGGTTTATCTTCGCCGGTTTAATTCGAAGGGAGCAGAACAAGGTGGTGACCTTAAATGTCACCATCGTTTCCCATCGGACCTGATGTGAAATGCGTGTATTTTCAACGCTGATCAAACGTATTTGCGAATAACTCGGCCGTTTATATTCTCGTGGCCATACACCGGCAACGCTCCGCTAGTTCTGGTTTCGTGCACATGGTAGGCTAACCGGGCCGAGCGACCTCCAAAGGTAATGAAGCGAAGACAAAGATGAAACACCATTCAGATATGCCCGCATCGAGATTCGAACTCGGGTGGCAGTGATCTGTGATCCAACGCGCCACCAGTTAGACCACGGAGGCGCCCCTAATCATGCGCGTTACAATTTGGGACAATTCTTGCCTTCGGTTTGACATCTCTATATTGCTCGCTTTCATGAACCTGTTAGGCGGAGATAGTTTGAGCACTAAACGTCCAGTCAAGTGTAATCTAATGATCACTTATGGCAATGTCGGACCTCGGCCGGAGTTTTCCTCGTCTAGACATCAGGCTATTATAATAGATATAGCGTAATGGAGAAGGCCTTCTGTGTATCGATCTTGCCGTGTGTTCAACTCGCCGATCAGAAGTCGTAGGATATGACCATATGTATGTAGCCTGCTTTAGCTTGTCGCGGCGGGCGAGTGACTCGGTCCTAGTCACGCCGTGACATATAGCCGAACAGCCAAGCCATAGAATGCTTTAATTATGCGTGCTCGATGTGGAAATGTCACATCAGTGTGCCGAGCTGCCAACTACCATCTTGAGACCACCCACTCTCTAAAAACATTCTTGACACAAGAAACACTTGTAGCTGTACTTCATGCCTTTGTTGCATATGGTATAGACTATTGTAACTCCTGGTTATATGGCATATCTAATTATAACATCAATCGCCTTCAACGAATAGTGCAGGTCAAGTAGTGACAAATACTGGAAAATATTCTTCTAAAACTACATTGGCTGCCTGTTAGACAGCGCATCCATTTCAAAATATAATTAATAATTTATAAATCTATTAATGATATGGCACCAGAATACCTGTATGGTGATTGTGCTTTTAGTGTTGTAACCCCACCCGCCCCCTACGTTATGGAATAGGTTGTCGGCTGACATTAGAAATTTTTATATCTGTTCTAGAAACACACCTGTTCAAGGTCGCTTTCACAGGTAAATAATTATTATCTTTTAAGTATCTTATAGGGTTTTAACAGAAGTATTATTTGGAGTATTGTTATATTACATATTATTTGTACAGCGCCTTAGAATGGCTCGTGCTAGTAAGGGCGCTTTATTAATTAACTTATTATTATTATTATTATTATTATTATTATTATTATTATTATTATTATTATTATTATTATTATGTGTGACGGGGAAGGAATTTCCGTTCGAAGAGAATGTTTATGACAGTTTGTGGTAAGCAGCTCAGGTAAGGATGAGTGAGTGCCTTCTTCGGTGGACGTGTGGTGCTCGTCGCACCCCGGGGAGGTTTGGCCGAGCCGGCAACCACCCGAGCAACCATCCCATCCGCACAGACGCCGCGAGCTGATTCGAATCGATAACATTGACGTTTACGGCGTGGTGTGCCAGTTTATGCCGATTGTTTGGAAGTACTGATAGACCCCGAGCCAGGTTGGTAAAGCCCAGTCAGGTACCGGGCTCAAACAAATATAACCGCAGGCTCGTCGAATGAAGGCATGGGTTTGATATGTCGGCTTTTTCATCGTCGGCTAGCTATGAGTGGGGAAATTTGCCATCCAACAATCGAATCAAACGGCATTCTCCGTCGACTGCTCTTGACAAATCAATACGCAGCTCACCAGCATAATTACGTATGCATAAGTGAACCTTAACACAAATACACATATATATTATATATTTCATCTAAGTTGTTACTTATGCTCCTTTAATGAAACAATTTACACAGGACTTTCTAAAAACTATTTTGTCGATATATAATTTAATATATATATATATATATATATATATATATATATATATATATATATATATATATATATATTATATATATATATATATATATATATATATATATATATATATAATATATATCGGTAGGTAATGGATATACAAATAGTCAGATAGATCGAAATACAGAAAGGCAGTTTATTTATAGTCTCTCGCGATCATAATGCAATACGAATGATAAAAGGCACAATGGACTGCACAATACTAGAACTGATATATTGACATAGCCTTAAGCCTTAAGCTAAGATGTTGGCTCTTGGATATATAAAACATATTATATACTGCTGTTCATCAACGATTTGGCATCAACCACAGCACTACGAATTTAAGATTTTAGTGATTTAGGATAGTAAATCACATTTTGATCAAACAAGACACAATGCGATATTTAGATTTGAATGGATTAAGCGATTAGTCTGTCCTCTGCCTCCTCTATGACTTGCAGTGACGTTGCATGTTTTGTTGCTAAGATAACAGTAATTACACAGATCTGCTAAAAGAAATTTGAACGGCAGTCAATTTAACAGTCTAATAAATATATTTATTGTGTGCCTCATAGAGGACGTTTTGTAGGCAGATCGTTCAAGAGGTTTCTGATTGTGACAATTTTTAAGTCAGCACCTGTTGGTGTTGTTGCTGATGTTGTATTTTAGTAGGATATCAACAACTAATCCAATTGGTTCCCGACTCTGCGACCATTCGAGATTCGGGAGTGGCCAGCGTTAAAAGGAATCCAGATGAGTCACTAATCGGAATTTTAGCCGTTGAGATAAATTAAGTATGTTTCAAGTCGGTAGCACTTCCAGTTAACGTCCCATTTTAGAATGTATCAATAAAGAGAGATACCAAACTTTTATATAATGTTATCGATACATGATCGTTATTATCGGATTGTTTCTATTGCTCTAACTTGTAGCGGAGTTGGCCGCATACGTGTAGTTCCCGGGTTCGAATCCCAACTATGCCATGTTTGAAGTGTATTTTATATTTCTCCTACCTCGTCACGTTTGGATATCGTTCAACAAATTTAGCTTAACACGTGCGCACAAGATTCCATGAAATAGCACAAACCACTATAATCTTTCAATCGATTTCTATCTAGCGATCGATCGACCGACGGAAATCATTGCTTTAGATACAAATGTTGATGTTTTACGGAGACGATTGTGCACCAGGTAGGCTAAATGGGCCGAACGACCTCCAAGAGTAATGAGATGAAGTGACAGATGAAATATTCTTCTGATATAGCCCCATCGGGATTTGATGATGATGATGATGATTGATGTTTTACGGCCACTTTTGTGCACATGGTAGGCTAAATGGGCCGAGCGAGCTCCGAACGTAATGAAGCAAAGTCAATGATGAAACACTATTCAGCCAACGATGGTAGTGATCTGTGGTCCAACGCTCCCGGCCCGGTTTTGAGCTTAGGTGGAATAATCTGTGGTCAACTGCGCTACCAGTTAGACCATGAACGCGCCCTTCATCGCTTTAAACCTTTTTCACTAATGTTTTAGATAAAATGCTTGCTTGGCAAGGGAATTCCTGGATACAGTGTTTTGTTTTATGTTATCCCACATTACCATTCACATCAACCACTTGTGAAAAACCAAGAACATTATTTCAGTGCAGCCTACGTCATAACGATCATCTGTGGTGAAAAGACCCAAACATCAGGACCGAAGGGACGCTGGAAATCTGATCTTTGCCGGCGAATTGGTCAAGCGAGGCAAAGAATTCCTAGATTTACAGTCCCACAGCCTGCTCCACATATAATACCGAAACATCACACGAACGCCCCCATTACAAACAGTTCGAATTATGAGTGCGGCTATAGAACATTTAACCGTTAAAGACTTGATGCCATTATTTAGCGCCATACGGATGTGGTAGGCGACTGGAAATTGCTGCTAAACAACCCCCATAGGTGGAGTATAGGAGAAGTATCAAATGGGGATGGGCAGAAAGAACGGAAAATGTTATAACTCGGCTGTGTAGTGGTTAGGTTAATCTCGGCATTGACCACACAATGACATATGGCAAATGGAACAATACATCGACAAAGGAAATTGTTCTGTCGAGATAGAACTGGGATTAACATACCCAAAGTGATGAATATCATGCTTACCGAGTTTATATTATTTCTTGCCGTTTATATATCATATAGAACATAGTAGTCGGATACATACAAATTGGAGAACCTGTGTAGCTATTTAAGGCTGTCTTCCCACAGGCCCAACAGGCCATATAGTATTATAATTTACCATTAGCTAAACACAGAATTTCGTTTGATTGTTCCGGTTGATAGTTTTTAATTTTCTAGTTTTAAGTTAGTAGCTTCATTTTTCTCTAAAACGATGCTTAGGCATCGGATGCATAGAACAGGGAAAAGGAAATTACACGAATAGTTTCTGAATTATGATTACTTAAAACACTTTACAATTACAATTAGGGATGTTTAAGATATGACCAATTACAATTGCCTACTTAGTAGCTTCATTGTCCCACAAAACGATGCTTAGGTATCGTATCCATAGAACAGGGATGAGGAAATTACGTGAAGAGGTTCTGAATTATAATTACTTTAAAATAATTACAATTACAATTAGGGATGTTTAAGATATGACCAATTACAATTGCCTACTTGGTAGCTTCATTGTCCCATAAAACGATGCTTAGGCATCGGATGCATAGAACAGGGAATAGGAAATTACGCGAATAGGTTCTGAATTACAATTACTTTAAAACCTTTCAATTACTATCAGGAATGTTTAAGATATGACCAATTACAATTGCCTACGTAGTAGCTTCATTGTCCCACAAAACGATGCTTAGGTATCGGATCCATAGAACAGGGATGAGGAAATTACGTGAAGAGGTTCTGAACTACAATGTCTTAAAAACTTTACAATTACATTTAGGGATGTCTAAATTATGACTAACTTCAATTATAATTGCCTGTAACTTAATATATTGTAAACGTTTATTCTTGAGATAGTATCCGTCTAATAAATTCAATGCATCTATAGATTATTAGTTATTTACATCCCTCAGAATCACGGTATTTAGATGAATGTGGTATGTTGTGAGATTGTAACCTCGGATATACTGCAATAATATTGTGCTGCTACGTAAAACGACATCTCAATAATCGAAGAATATTTCAAGCAACAAAACGACACAAGCTGATAATCTAATTGAAATTACAATTGTATTGAAAAATTAGTCACATGCCATAACAATGATTTTCCAACCGAGGTCTGCAATTACAGTTACAATTGCAATTTTATCAAAACGTGTATTTGCTTACGCTCAACTGCAATTACAATCATCAACTATCCTACGGCTGGCATAGAATATCTGCTTGTAGTGCAGCGCATCAGCGATCAACATAATGTAGCAAGTCCTGCATTGTAGCGCAGCACGGTTGTCTAATTGATTGAGTAATTTTAGCTTGTAGGTTTACTAACCGTGACAACTCCCTCGTAAGCACAATCTTCATCCCGAGACACATACTCATAATTCTCCCATGATGGTGCTCCGGTCAAAGCCATTGTAATCTTAAATGTTATAAATCTCCAACCTGATGGCTTTACGCTAGACGCGTTTTGTCGCCGATGAAGCCATCCTGAAATTGTCAAAGATCGATGTTTTCGAGGTACTGTTGTTAGCAATGATTAGCAGCTGCCTGGGCTCGGTTGGTGCAATCCCCGTGAATACCATTAATAGGTTATGGCTCATTATTGAAATATGTCTCTTCCCTCCACTCCCGCTATCTCTCTGTGTATTGGGCGAGTGTATGCATACATTCGATTGTGCATGGTATATATGTTACATACTGCGAGAGTAAGTTTAACTAGTTCAAAGGGGTTCCGCCAATAAGGAAGTGATTCAAACATATAGCCTACATACAACCGCTTCCCTCTGGGCGTTACATATGCCACATACGATAAAGGTATTGCCTGGGCTCCACAGGCTGATTAGAAACCCAGATTTGTTTCAGCTTTTTAACGTTTATTTATATATAGGTATAAGTATTCATTTAATTTGTTGGTGTACGAATAGGTACGTTTATATATATATATATATATATATATATATATATATATATATATATATATATATATATATATATATATGTATGTATGTATGTATGTACGTTTAGGTTTTTTTGTATGCGTAGATTTATTTATGCGTAAATTGATGGATGTATAGGAGTTTAGGTGTTCATGGCCTGAGCCACTGCAAACACACATATGCTAACACACACACACACACACACACACACACACACACACACACACACACACACACACACACACACACACACACACACACACACACACACAAACACACACACACACACACACACATACACACCCCACACCCCACACACAACAACATACTCACATACAGACACCCCCCCCCACACAGCAACATACATACAGACACACACATACACAAACACACGCACACACACACAAATATATATATATATATATATATATATATTATATATATACTTGCGGGAGTATTACGCACTCAAGAACATAATATTATGTAGGCCAGGTTCGCTGATTGATTATTATGAACTGCAACACATCCTTGCCATATGATCACAACGTGACTAGTCGACTTGTTAACAAGATATCTGATTTATGTGATTATAAAACTGGCTTCTCCTTATACGATTGGCCGCACAAATGGAACACTCGGTAATAGATAACCAGTTGAGTAACTGAATAGTTCAATCGATTGAAGGCTCAACGCGCGGTGAAGCTCCAAGTTTATTGATTGGCGGAAGACATGTCATACGACAGTATTCGCGAATAGAATCAGTTGCCGCAGAGTACGACAATGCAGCGATGAAAAATGAATGAAGCCGCGCACGGCCTAGACAAAGATTGCATGGAATTGCGGGTGAAATATATTACGGACGAACCTGTCCGTGCCGTTGATTGTAAACGCCGATATCCTGTTCAAATCGTCCCCGCCGCTTATTGTTCCCGAAGATCACACCTGGTAGTTTACTCGGGAAGCATTGTCCACGCAATTGACAACTGGTTCTAGCCCGCCGGGCTCGGTTTGGGGCTCTATGTGTGAGCATCAAACTGGCTGTTCGAATAACTGGCCGCTTGTTTAAACCGGCCGTTATCATTCGTCCCATTTCGAACAGGTTAGGACAGGTTGGTGTTTATTTACCTTGCCAGCAGCTATTATGATGAGCTAGTAACATACATATACTTATTGATTGTTATGAACGTTAATCGCACTCATTTCGCGGACTTCTCCTACATTCTGCTCCACAAACGTCAACCTTCGACAAAAATCATATAATATGAGGAAATAGATCAACGGTAAAGAAAATTATAAATTAGATGATAATCAATAATTTAATTACTTTATTTTATCGGCCGACGCTCGTTATTTAACCTAAATTATGTTAATTACTTACGCAATCTAGGGGAGCGCTATTTGAGTAGTTCATAACATTTTTATATCTGATAATAGAGCATTATTTAAAATAATCGATAGTCGTTTCTATTGAATTCAGAGAATTTATTGCGGAATATAACACACCATACGCATGCGATACGTTGAAGTAAATACTACAAATAAAATCATTAACAATCGAGTATTTTCGACCATCTAAAGTAGGAGATAAATCGGACTAGGATCGACGAATTGTACTAATTTAGTGCTAGAAGGACACCAAGCGTTTTAAGACCTTTTTGACGGGGACGACCCAAGATAAGTCAGTGACATTATTGACCTAAAGTTTTAAACAGACAGTCAGCGGTCTCTACCCAAGCTTTCAACAACGACAACATCCTGCCTTTGATTATCAAATATGTTTCTCTAGGTATTGTTGTAGACCGCTCCAGTTGGCTGATGTGGATATTGCTTATATTTGGTTCCTATAAATGATAACAATAATCATTACAAAGGAATGAATATATATATATATATATATATATATATATATATATATATATATATATATATATATATATATATATATATATGTGTGTGTGTGTGTGTGTGTAATTTTACATTAATGCTGGAAGAACGGATTTGAGAACAACAGAAAATGATATTTGCTCTGGATTAAAGTAACTTAACACCCCTAATGATATCCTCTTTACGTTTGTCCTGTATAAATACATCGAACGATTATCATTAGATCATTAGAACAGATCTGAGATCATTATTGATACCTAGAATCGGTGGAAATAAACCGTTCAATGACTTTCCCATAAACATACAATTTCTAGCAGGCAAGTCATCACATACATCAAACATTTCTTACAGAGTTTAGGGTAAGTGAGTTATGATTCAAGTATTAAGCTTTCCAGCGTACACATTAAACAACGACCGTGGCACAATTCCAGCTTATATTACACCATCAGACGCAGTAACAAGATAATCGATTAATCCAAAGTATGGAACATGTTTGTTTACATTAGTAAATATGAAAGGACGAATCGGTGTAAATTGTTATTTTCACTAATTTCTTTCTATAATTATAACTAATTATACAAAAGATCAATTGCTTGTCTTACGGCTCCATGGTGGTAATACCATTTGTTTAGGGACGCGCCCATGTAGTGGAAATAATCCAAAGCAGATGGGGTCTGATACAAGTGATTTGATCACAGTGTCAAAAACACCATATAACGGCACAGCTATATAAAATGCAAGTACTGGTCTTATAAATTGTCAGTGGATCTGTAATTAACCTGGTGAAATATCTGATGTTGTTAAGGATATGAATTCTGATGCTCTTGTTATTACAGAGCCTTGGCTGACTGGTAATGTTTCAGACCAGAAAACTGTTGGTGATGTGACTCCAGTTGGATATTTATTCCATCACGCAGCTCGGATTCACAAGAAAGGTGGGGGAGTCGGCATTCTTCTCTGTTATTATGTTATCATTTGAAGTGTGAAACCTATTTGTGCTATCAGACTAAGTCTTTTGAAAATTACCAACTGACTTTTGTATCTGTGAGGGAGGATTCTGGTAGCTAATATCTACCGATTACACACCACTAAGAAACATTGTATGGAAGCAGTAGATTTCTTCAAGGAATTTTCGGAATTTGTTGACGCTCTTGCTACCAATGGTGGCCATCTGTTGATCTTAGGTGATTTCAATATACATTAGGATTGTCAGAAGAATGCAGATGCCAAACAACTGGCTGACATTCTTAGATCTGCCAATCCCAGGCAGCATGTCCAAGAAAGAACACCCATACATGATCACATCTTAGATCTTGTCATCTCCCGTGATGATGACAATTTGATTAAGGATGTGTCTGTGTCTTCCATGCTGTCTGATAATTGGTTTATCTAGACAGATACAATCTGTTTCAGCTAAAGTTATTTCATATAGAAACTATAAGTCGATTGACAAAGAGCTTTTTTTTTGCTGATTGTGGGTCTCTTCTCTGATATTGGATCCCCGGATGATATGGATCATCTGACGATAGTACACTGAGAAACATTGTAGATTAGCATGCATCTTTAAGGACAAAGAAAATGCCAAAAGGACAATGCTTCCATAGTAAAATAAGAACATACAAGCTGCAAAGAGGCACAAATGGTATTGTGAACGGCTGTGGATCAGGACCAGTTTGTGAGGTTGTTTTTAATGAAATATTCAAGGTCAGTACAATTCTAGTTAAAAATACCCTCGCCTCTGCTAAATCTGAATATTATAATAAAAAGAACCCGACGTTGAGGTTTTGTTATCTGGTATACCACAGGTTTCGGTTCTCGGTCATCTGGTTTTCACAATGTATATCCGTCCTCTTGGGATCGTTGCGCAGCGATATGGGGTTAAATAACACTTGTATGCTGATTACACACAGCTGTATATATCAATGGACCCTGACAATGAGTTGAATTTTTCCTCTTCGTTGAAGAATTTAGAATCTTGTATTGCTGGTATTCGACTATGGATGACTCAAAATCTTCTAAAACGAAATGATAATAAAACAAATATTACATATTTGACATCATTACATTGTGTGAAATCCGTAAAGACACCAGCATTACAGATGGATGCATCTTCGATTACCCGAAATGGGTAAATAAAACATCTAGGTTTATATATATATATATATATATATATATATATATATATATATATATATATATATATATATATATATATAGTAGAGACTCATGAGATATAATATTATACTATGCTGAAGATAAAAACAATATGTATTGTTTTTATTATATGTTGCATGGAAGGAACACCACTGCCCTTGAAGTTATGTATTATGGCTACAATAGCGGGTCAATATCTCTCTATCTCAATAGATATGCCTCTAGTTGACCCATACTATCAATATTTTGACTGAGTATGTTTGAGTTTATTTTGATATTTTCCCTTGTGGTGTATCACATCTCCTTCTCTTTGTTTGGGAATGCACTTTGATGAATGAAGTCGTTGCCGCTCCATTAAGAATTGAAGTCAAAGTTTCGCATTATGCGTAGTTTCATCTGGTATAATGTTCGAACGTTGATACCATTCTCAGTTTGAAAATAAACACATTCGTGAATGACATGAAGAAATCTTGCTACTGTCGTGCCACGGCCGGCACTCGAAGCTCCGAGCTCAGGCATATCACCATATAACCATGAGACCAAACAGGCGTTATATATTATCAAAAGGAAACAAAACTACTGTTAGCTTATTAGTCAAATAAACAACGATTCGCTGAATGAGTAGGATTTAAAGAACAATCGAGATAAAAGATCATTTACAGTGGCCTCTAATTACTCATCTTTTAATTTATAGTCGGCTAGGAGGTATTACGTGTTCTAGTGAGAGGGATGGGTCATTATTTGTTGTAAATATGAACCACAGGTGAAAGCACGCATCATGACCAATCCAGAAATGTGCTTATCAACGACCATTTCCTGTAAAATGTAGCAAGTGATATATTACCGATGAGGTTGACATTAAATTCCTTATTTTACACAGCACGGTAGACGCTTGCGATGTACAGATGATAATTGGCTCATTTTTCCTAACTGTTATTCAGTTTATGATTTGAGTTTCATAGCCAATATTAATATGAGCATGGCCACCTAAATCACTAGTATTTGCAAGCCAATCGTTTATTACCTTCGTACTATTCGTAGGCAAAATATGGTTCTTCGTGCATATGCATTGTTTACTCTGGTATCTGTTTTCCTAAGTCCTCAACTAAACCTTTTGGTATGCCATATGAAAGTAACTGAATATCAGATAACATACCATAGACAGACATTATCTAGATGTGTTGTGTCACATTAAGATTGAAACCTCTAAAGTAATTTATCTAACAGAGCGAATATGTCGTTCAACCGTGGAAGGTATATTATGATCAACTGTATCAAATGCAGCAGAAAGGTTCAGTAGAACAAGCCATAATGGCTTACCAAGATAACTATTAATATCAAAATACCATCTTTCGCCTGAACCAAAGCTGTTTCAGTGCTGTGATCACATTTATATGCAAAATGTAGTGATTTATTAAGTTTATTATTTGCTTAGATGGAAAGCAACTGGCCATTTTGTACTATTAGGTGAAGTAGTTGATTTGAGACGTGTCTGTAACTGTGTAGAATATTATAGTCTAAACTTGAGTTTTTTTAATTAATCTTAATCTTCGGAAAAAGAGGCAGATAGATTGATTTACTCCTGTCTTTGTAATTGTGCTTATCGGACCATTTATAATCTCATTCACAAGCCATGTAGGTTTAGTGTCAACCACACAGAAAGTTAATCTTTCTATATATCAATCATGGGTATGCATGACTCTTCTACTGATGGCATTCCCTGTGCTAAGGTTCTGGGAGGGAACCCATTTTGTGTATTTACTATTTCTTTTAAATGGTCCTTATTTTTTATTCAAGTTGATACCATTTTAAGGACAGTCCGATGTTTGTGCAGTATCCTATTCACAAAAATTAAAACAGTCCTTTTATCTTCTATCCTTTGATCGGTGTATTGTAAATTTAGATTTTGAGGGTATTTGCACGTTTAGTATTTTACTGACCTCGAACAGTTCATAGAGACTGGTTCACTACATTCTGTGTTTCTTTCCACTCTGTATATCCTTACTGTATGGAAATAGTGGTCTTGTTGGCATTTCAGTTGTCCTGAAAAGTGATTGCTCATCTACAAGGTCCATCAACGTACTATTTTAGTGATCCACAGGATAATCAATATCTTCAGTGGATCCAATACCAGAGGAGAGACCCCCAAATGGCCAGATCAGCAAGCCAATCAACTTATAATTTCTGTAGCAAATAACTTTAACTAAATCAGAATGATTTTATAAAATACATCAATACCAATAATGAAATTATCAAACAGTATGGAAGACACAGACACACCCATTTGAACAATTTATTATCCTCACTGAAGATGATAATATCTAAGATATGACCATGTCTGTGTGTTCTTTCTTGCACATGATGTCTGAGGTTAGCATACATAAGAATTTTAGCCAGTTGTTTGGCATCTGCATTCTTCTGTGAATTGCAGTATTTATTGAAATTATCAGATGGCCACTGTTGGTAGAGAGGGAGCCATCACATTAAAATAAATCATTGAGGAATTCTGTAGCTTTCAGGCTATTTCCTTAATTAGGTGTAATGCGTAGATCATAGCTAAACGAAAATTACCGTCTCAGATACAACATATAGCGACAATTCTCAACTCTTTTCTGGTCTGAAACGTCAGCCAAGTCTCCATAATGACAAGTTCATCGAGATCCATATCTGTGACAACACCAGCTACTTCAAATAAATAACACATCGATCGATAATTTATCAGACTAATAATTATATTTTATAAATATACAGCTATGTCATTAGATCATTTTGTTGGCATAGTGACTAAATTAAGGACATTTGACCCTATCTGTTTTGGACGGCTTCTACAACTTTGCCGCTTAAATAATAATTGAGATTTTCTATAATTCCTTATTGATAAAATATATAATTTTAATAGACTATAAAGTGAGGATTGTTACACAAGAACAACGCGCCAAGTCTTAATCACTAAAACTGGGTTCTTAGTGTAAACACTGTACTAGGCGATAATATAGGGCATCAAGTGATCGATTAAAAATAAAATAAAAAAAATAAAAACTAACCAAAGATAATCAATTTATACTAATATTAATTAAATTTATATTATATACTAGGTAATATACGTTAGTTAAATTGGTGTAACTTATCCGATAGATGAACTAACCCACAAATATTCCGATGTCATAACATCGAGAGCCTGTGATATTTCCTGCTATTAATTGAGTGACTTGCTTCAATAATATGAAACACATTAATAAACATATAAAGCATTAATTATCCTTTACAATAATTAAATAAATAAAACTAATTATTTCTAAGATATAGCAGGCACGCACGGTTTATGTTGAATCACAGTCTATTACTGCTGAATGTGAACTATGATGTCAAAGTAGTTATGGTCTATAGGTACTAACTTATCATTGAATCACACACACCTGTTGTTTACTTCGAGCTGTGGTGTAAAATGGTGTTTTTTGTTCTGTATATCTTCCCGCTTTCTGTACATCAAACATATTCCCTATATTCCATAAAACATATTGTCGTGACGCATTCATCACATACGTGAAATGGATTAGCTGGGCTCCATAGGCTGACGAGTATCCCAGACATATTTATAGGTCTACGTATATATATATATATATATATATATATATATATATATATATATATATATTATATATTGTGTGTGTGTGTGTGTGTGTGTCCTAAAACAACATCACAGTTTCAGTCGAGCATCTGACACTGTTGTGTTGCTTACACTACCTAAATATGGAAACAGCGAAATGACTAAGCTCACACAAAAGTTGCTGGACTAGAACGAAATACCGCCTCAATCCTGGCTAAATCCTATGATTTACTCAAATCTCATACGCTTACGTTAATCACTAAAAGAACCTGCAGCCACGCTTAATTTTGCGTCCCTAAGTATATGCAGTTAACTGTGGTGGGATCTAAATTAAAGCGCCTATCCGCTTGATCTATTCGACCTATAGTCGAGAACAACGAATTTCGAAATGTTCGTTATGGCGGCTGTCTTCTCAGCAACAATTTTTCCCCTAAGGTATCACAATTTAGGTATTTCTCATTCTGTATTAATGCTTATTTTTACGACAGGTTGCCTTTGATTTCGAGCTTGATGTATTTTCATCATGCTGCGACGTAAATCTACCTCTGTAAATGGCTACAGGAAAAGCCACGAATATAACATCATCCGATATATTTTAATTCACAGTTTCCATATAGTAGTAATAAGGTATCGCGAAAAGGATTAAGCTTTTTGCAAAGAAGTGTATTGCAAAATAATAGTGTACACAAGAAAGGAATACAGTGAGAAACAAAGTAATAATAATGTGAGATTGTTTTTCTATAAGTTATCTCAAAGGTTATCTGTTCTGAACTTCGTCCATGAATATATATATATATATATATATATATATATATATATATATATATATATATATATATATATATATATATATATTCAGATATACATAACATTTAAAATTATAATTTCAGATAATGTCATCTTTAACACTCATTTTAACACTTACCATCTTTAACACCATGTTCTTTTTCCACTAATTACGTGATCTTTTTAGTTGCGAAAGATATATATAATAATATATTATTAGCACAATGGAAACAAAACAATGAATTAAATACTTCTTAATCATTGTGTCAAATATGTATATCCACCAACACATAAGGTCACATTGAATTACATCAATTAAGGTTATTGTCTTATTTTATTAAAGGTACATGTCGCACTAATAATCGTAAATATATTAAAGGACAGACATAATGTTAGAATGAGTCACAGAGTTAATATAAGGTGGCGAGCGTAAATAATCCGCACTTGATAAGGTTGGTGAAAACAGACAAATATATTAGTTAGAATTTAGAGCAATTATTATTAATTAAGATTAGCTATCACTGACAAAAGAATACAGGTAAATACATCGATGAATGAGTACTTTAGTACACCTTGATAATAGACAGAGGTGCGATTTCCAAATGTTTCAATATGTGTTTACTGATACGTGGAATGCAATAACAAGAATATGACAGAGTAATAAAAAAGACTCATTGATGGTCAAATCTGTGAACGGAGCTATTTGTTTAAATTTTCAACACATTTTCCACCTGGATTTAATTCCATAATGGGGAACATTTTGCTCGTTTAGATCAGTATTAGATTTACTAGACTCTGTGGTGTAGCATTGGAAAATAATAGATGTCTTTATTCGCGAATAGATCGGAGTGCAGGGATCCAGAAAGCAAGGCGTAATAACAGGAAAAACAGTCGTACGTGATACTTGTCTAATGCATATTGCATGCGAAACACGTCAGCGGTTAGCAACAATACAATTAGCAACAAGAAAGAAGATACTCAAAACATCTATATCACATCATCACACCGTAAAACTAAATCACGTTTCGTATCAGATGGTCACGTATTATTATTACTGTGAGGTTATGTCATTCTTATGGTTTTCT
The DNA here is from genome assembly GCA_025642065.1 of Paralvinella palmiformis. Taxonomy (NCBI): domain Eukaryota; kingdom Metazoa; phylum Annelida; class Polychaeta; order Terebellida; family Alvinellidae; genus Paralvinella; species Paralvinella palmiformis. The sequence goes on from JAODUP010000498.1 coordinate 156,964, forward strand.
TTATCTCTCTTACACTTCTTGCAGCTATTGTAGATGAGCAAATCGAGTATTTCACCAATCGTAAGTACACTAGCACCTAACAGGAGACCCATCAATCCACCGACGTCACCTGTAACGAGAAGAACATTTTTGTTGACAATAAACAATGGCTAATTAGATTAGCATTACATATGCATCATATGAGAGTAATTATAGGATGGATTCTATTGAAATTGGGTATTATTACGATTTTGTAGATAACATTGCAAAGCTAGTCATACCTGATGGATGCTTGCTTATAACATTAGATGTTGAGAGCATGTATACAAATATTGACCATGCTAAAGGGCTTAATGCAGTGAGTGAAGCACTTCAATTTCGAGGTCCCTTATATGACGGTATAATGCAACTACTTGAATTATCATTAAAAAAATTACGATTTTCTCTTTAACGGCAATGGTATATTCAGGCCACTGGCACTTCAATGGGCCGGGATTGGGCTCCTCATTATGCCGACATATACATGGCTAAATTTGAGAAGGAGGCCTTATATAAAGCAGCTTTAAAACTACATATATTCTATCGTTATTTAGATGACGTATTTATTGTGTGGCCCCACGGAAAAAAGGCTTTGTATGGATTTTTGGATAGTTTAAATAATCACGAACCGCCGATTAGATTCAAAGCTACATTAAATAAGCAGAAAATTTATTTCTTGGATACAACCATATTTAAAGATCCAGAAAATGAAAATGGATTATTAAGAAAGGTCTTCTTTAAACCGACAGACACTCACCAACTCTTACATAAGGATTCCTTTCACCCTAAACATACCTTGCAAGGAATCCTGAAGTCTCAGATCTCACGTTTTTTTAGGATTTGTTAAAAAATTACAGATTTTGATGAAGCATGGCAGATATTGTCTCATTCATTATGCAAAAGGAATTATTCAAAAAGATGGCTACGCCATATTAAAAGTAAAACTGTCAGTGAACTACAAATACAACAACGTCGTATTAATCCAACTAATCCTACAAATAGTCAGTGGTGTTCAAAACCATGTGGGATTAGCAGATGCAGATCATGCGAGATATTGTGTTCTTGTCACAATATCACAAGTACAGTTACCAATAAAACACATGGAATAATAGGCAATTTAAACTGTAGCTCATCTGTGAATCTGTGAATGTTTACGTTGCTCTAAACAGTATGTAGGCGAGAGTAATGGCGAACTTCGTGTTAGAATGAATGGCCACAGATTTGCGATTAATTCAAAAGTGATGTCTTCTGCGTTATTCACGCATCTTCTAGAACACATACAGATAAATAAAGACTTGCCCGAACCATCTCTAGAATATTATAATTTAATTCCGATTGAGCAGTTACCTACTACAGGTTCATACACTCAAGACAAGATAAATAGATTAATTCGGGAAACATTTTGGATAGATACCCTAGGTACATTAGAACCGGGAGGTCTTAATAAGAAAAGATATGAAGATGTTATAAAACCTATACAAAATGTTGTCCCATTTGTGGTACCATTTTCAAAAACGGCTAATATAGCAGCAAGAATAATTAAAAAACATTATAACATTCACCAACAGAAAGAAGTGTTGAATGATTATGAATATAGAATTATCACAGCTTATTCTAAACACAAAAGTCTAGCTAGTTCCTTGGTTAAGAAAACGTTATATTTAACAATGTCTCCTGGAGCTCTGAATAGGTTTTCTTTTAACACATCTCCAGTAAAACAACTTAAACCCAATTATAAACATTCTCAGCCCTAGTAATTACTTCAGTAAAACAAAGCAATATTTTCTGAAGTAGATCTCAACCGAAGCTGCAACAAACATTCATTACTGACAGCAGTCAGAATTTAGTACACACAGTTAATTACTATTAATATGTGTGTTTTGGTATCTTTACAGCTATGAAAGAAAAATTGGAAAGTTGGTTTATTTTCAATTACTCTAATCAAAACAGTTGTTTTGATTATAGTAACAGCGCTTCGTTCTAGACAAAGGCTACAAAGGTTGACATTTTCTAGATTCTGGTTTGAAATTTAAAACTAGCTAGGGAATTCTGGTATAAATATTGTTGGCAAAGTAAATACTTTTATTATATGTAACATAAAACACACGCGCACACACAAACACACACACACACGCACACACACACAAACACGCACACGCACACACACACACACACACACACACACACATATATATATATATATATATATATATATATATACGCACGCACACATACGAACACACACTTTATACCGAGGGAATATCATAAGTAGGTGACTCTTTTAATAAGTTTAATACCTTTCTTATAAAGTGAAACTAAGACATTAAACCGTTTGACATTATGGATGTTCTTTCCATATTTTCTGCATATTCTACTCTGCAATTTTTAATGCCTGAATTAATCGACGGCGATCAATTTTACAACAGGAGTGGCATTAGCTCACTAATGAGTTACAATTGATATACCAAGACAATGGACTTCTGTAACATGTACCCATTGTTTGTTAATTATAACTGGTTATATATAATCTTATCATGTTGGTAGATAGCGCGCTGGGTTTACCATTTACTTCACAGAACTAAACCCCAATATTAATAAAATATTTGAAGCTGGATTTTATGTTGGTTTGATAAGATATGGTTATGCTATCTAAATCCTATTCATTATATTACCAGTTTACATACAGAAAGGCACGAAATATGAACCAATAGGTGAACCTAATTACGGACTAAAATTATCAACAACGACAACAGGAAAAATATCATGACCAGATATAATTGGAAAATATATTTTCCCCGAATCTGACTGAAAGCACTCATAAAAAAAACAAGCATATTTTCTAATATAGATAAGAAAAAAAGGTATTGCCAGCTGCTATCTTAATTCAGTAGATAGGTATTTCAGTGGTGTATTTATTTATACATGAACATTGTTGCGTTTCATTAAGATTGATATTAAATAAATATTTGCTTAGTTGGATGCTGATTGCCCTTTCAATAATGTTAGAGAAAGGTCATACGTATTTCGTTCGGTTGTAGTTCATTAGAACCAAAGCCTTGTAGTCCAAACCGAGTTTTTCCAGAGGAACCAATATAAATCGTATGAAATTACCCATAGATAATGGAATGGTAATTCCTATATTGCAATAGGATTTGTGAGAATATATCGTTATTTCTTAAATGTTTTCAGACTTTCTTCAGCAACTTGTTAAATAATAAGACTTATTTACTATTCATGGTATTAAGATATATAAGATTGTTTGAGAGATATTCATAATGTATGTAGCTCATCTGTTAAGACAGAAAAGACAAAGTAGCAATTGGTAAATGTTTGATGCAATATTGTGTTCACCGAAAACAATTAAGTGAGTTTCTTTTCAGACCATGACCATATAGTACAGTATTTTGCTACTAAACTCATAACTGAAGGAAACATGTAGGGACAAATACTTACTCAACAAGTTAGAATATTCATATACTTTGGTTTCCACTACCTTTCTATGAGACATATCTTGGTAAAATAAGTCCACATGAAGGAAGTTCTTCCTATAAGCATACAAAATAAGAATAGATTAAACTGTGATTAAAGTGCGTCATTGTTCTGGGGAAGAAAACACTTATATCTCAAGATTAAATATTAAATGGGTTAACATCAGGATCAGTAAGATATAACCTCCCCCCCCCCCGACATAGACGTATAATAAGATAGCTATAGGGTCAGTCATTCTTACGATAATAGCATTATATAATTTATGGTAATATATACCATCTTGAGTTATATTTACCATCATATTTTCTTAACCAGCTATTTCTAACATAATGTCATAGAGTAACCTCCACCAAATACCATAACAAAAATGTCTCAAATTCCAGTCATTTATTTAATAATTGAACTCACGTGAAGAACTCCCTGTTTATTTGATTGCCCTTGGTATAAGACCGGAAGTAATGTTTGCTTTGTATAATGGCGGCGTTAAGGTCGGTAACCTGTTTTTCGAACTGTGATACTAAAACGCGTATGTTTCTTGTTTTCTCTTTCCAGAACGAATTGCCGTCTTCATTTGGATCGATGCCGTAACTTGAAATCGGGAGGGGAATCCCCTGTATAACTTGTAGTGTGGGTAGAACAACATCTGGGTTTTTGAGGCCGATATGGTTCCAATAAAAGCTTCGTGTGCTGATGTATTCCGGTTTTATGTAAGCCATTATAGTATAATAAATCTGACCTATTTCTTCTTCAATGTTCCGCAGTCTGGTATGGCCAATGTCCATTAATCGTACCAAGTTAATCTTGGCTCCATAAAGATTGTTCTCAATCTCGTGCAGATCGAACGATTTGCTGAGTTCCTCCAGCGATATTTCGCCATCTCTGTATCTCTGGAGTAGATGTTGAAATCTAGCATTGATGTCGATAAAAGAAGGACGGTATTCGGCCAGAAGCGACTTCAGCTCAATTCTGTAGTTTTCGTATTCCTCAAACAGTTTCGTGATTTCTTTGTTACACTGCATGACCCAGCTGTACTCTAGAATGTCCTGCGTCATGTGTAACGCTGCAGTCATTTGCTGAATCACGGATTGCGTCCGCGTGCCTGATTCCTTCATAGATTTCATCATTTCACTAAATCTTGCGCGCACTGCCCTAATTGTATCCGTCTCTACTGGAGCACTAAGATCCCGAAGCCACGGGATGTTGTTGTACTCTTGAAGAGTGGTTTCCAAATCAGATAACATAGTCGAAGACAGCTTTTGTGGTACTGTTTCGGTCCAGTTCGCGATTAATTTACTAAGCATCGTGGTCAGTGAAGCTCCAACCTGATATTCCAGGCACCAAATACAGCGAAGTGGAAGATTGGCCTGGATCGGTTCTAACAAGGATTTGTTGAGAACAAACTCCGGTATGTCATGAACGTTGACGTTATAATGAGGCATGTTACGGAGCGAAGATATGAAGTTCTTTATTGTCTTTATCAGCGTCTGATTATAACGTGTTATAGATCGATAGAGGTAATAGTCACACCTTGGAGGTAGCCACTTCTTTGTCACATAATCATCATCGTCGGCTAGCAAATAACAATTGTTTAGCTACATTTATCAGGTTAGTGCTTATTATATTTAATTTGTTTAAACAGTCATTTATATTGTATAAATTTGTTGCTTTCACAAGAGACTTTAAATACGTAACGCTAAGCCTAGGCAATACAATAGTGACGATATGTATTATTTTAAAATATTGAAAAGTTATGTGAATGTTTGTAATTACGTAATTTCATAACATATAAATGCTATGAGGTTACCTAATTAGTCACATATCCAACATGACAATATTTGCAGTTACTTGCATCATTAATAACACATTATTGATATAGGTTGTAATAAATACTGACTGTCTCCTAAAATGTTATTTTAACCGAAACACTAAAATAAAAATATTTAATTGACCTTTCCTTTTCTATATAACCGATTATATAATGTGTGTGTTTTATGTAGGAGAAAGAGGTAGGCATATCGAAAAAAAAACGTGAAAAGATCAATGAGAAGATGGCAAGACATTAGAGAAATGGAGTGGGTACGAAACCTGCTTGTATTTAATATTAGCCTACCGTTAATGTGACTGATGTTTCTGGAGTCTGTAACAGGTTCGTCGGATTGTTGATCTGCAATGTTCAAATAGAGATGCACAAATGAAGGTAAATAAATAAGGAACTCCTAGAACAGTAACTACAGAATGTGTCGTACCGTTTCTGTCTAATTGAGTGACGTTGTCTGGGATTGAAGTGGTCACGTCTGCTGTACCTGGAAAGAATAAAGGAAATTTTTAATTATTCACCAATTAATACATTACTTAAAATATTATGAAAATAGGGTTTATATATATATATATATATATATATATATATATATATATATATATATATATAAATATATATATAGTATATATATATATATATATATATATATAATTTTAACTCCTAGAAAGGTAACTACATAATGTGTCTTACCGTTGCTGTCTAAACGAGTGATGTAGTCCGAGATTAAAGTGGTCGTGTCTTCTGTACCTTGAAAGAATAAAGGAAATTTATAATCGTTCACCAATTAATAGACCACTGACAATATTATGAAAATAGGGTTTATATATATATATATATATATATATATATATATATATATATATATATATATATATATATATATAAAACCAATATAAAATTAGATAACTTAGAGATGTGTCAATTATATTAATCATAAAGCAGAAAAGATAGATTGTCGATCAATAATTAAATATTATATATTATCGTTGTTATTTGATTCAGTAAAGTTAATTGGAATATAAGTCGTTTTGGCTTCTGTGCCTCATTAAAAAAGGAATTGTTTATTAAATAATACATGTTTAACAAACTACTTAAAGACGATCAAAGTAATAACAAAAGGTACTGTTGTAACATCGAACTGTGATACCACTCCAAAGCATAGCGTGTATTCCCTTTAAACATATAATATAACAATATCGTCGAACAAGAAAGTAAGACATCATAATTACTAGCCACCTGTAGCTCAATGACCCGAAGTAAAATCCAAGGATTAAGGTCAGTATTAAATCCACCACCGCATAAAACGGATTATTCAAAATATTATTCTGACCGAATGAGAGAAATTGTTCCCGATAAATTGCCCCAAAGAACAGGTTAATAAATGTATGGCAGATTAAATCCATCCTAATTTGAGTTGGTATGCATTAAGCATCCGAAAAAGTAACAGTCACCTCTTTCCATTGTGTACAAATCTGTTTTTCAATTAATGGTAGCAACAGTTGGTTTTGTTGTTCCTATTGTTGTTGATATTACCATCGTTATTGTTGGTATTGTTGTTGTTAGAAGCAGAGTGCCTTTACCTAGAGTGACAACCATTTTAGTTAACTATGGAATCTATATATCTCCTATGGCTATTTGAAGCATGCCCACATAACTAAGGCTGTATCATCTTTAGACGGGTCTCGTCCAGTTATTAATTTCTATAATGACATATACGACACGGTATGTGTAACTCACCTGGCCGACCTGTTTAAACAAAAGCCAATTACCTGTAGTGCTACCTAACCGTTCACACAACGGGATAGCACAAGTCTCTCTGCCAATATTTGGATCAATGGTATAGCACCAAGGTCCATCAGGATCGTCATCAGGATTACGACAATAGTTATTAGCATCTGATAACGAGTCGTCGGGGAAGTCCTTAGCTGTAAATCCGTGTCTGTAAGGAACAGTGGCGTTCCATTGATGGCATATGTGGCCGGAGGCAGTTCGTGATCGTGTACCTTTATATGTCGTGCCGAGATGCGTTGGTTTACAATCTGCAATAAATGTTAGTATTTCCGTACATAATATTCTTTAAATTCTATATAATAATGTATAGCTATAAGTATGTTTGTTTCTACTCTTGCGCATGTGTGTGTGTGTGTGTGTGCGTGCGTGTGTGTGCGCGCGCGCGTATGTGTGTGTGTGTTTTAGGTTAAACATATTGTGGCACTGGCTCAGAAAATCAATATCTCCAAACATCCTTTGAGACCTCAACCTCCATAAATCTAAATCTAAATAAAATAATATATACATCAATCTAAATATAACATATTCTACACCTCCATATATCGATACATATATATGTATACCTATACGGCTCCATGCATGCTCCATTTGTCACCACATCTCGCAGTAAAAAACACGTGTGTGTGGTTCAATAGCTACTTTCTACCTACATAAGATAACTATTTTGACACCACAGTTTACATTCAACAGTAATTGTCTGTGGTCCAAAATAAACCTATACAAAGAATATTTCGACAATACAGATGCTGACTTCAGCTTTATTCTGAGTTCGAACAACTAAACAAATTCTACCTATATGAATCACATAGATAGATGTATAACTGGTCTGGCATCGGAAGTTGTTTTCTAACCTGAGTTAGGCCTTTTATATACCCTCAAGTGCTAACAAATGTTACAGTTTGTTGAAGACGTGATGCAATGCATACAACGTCCATATGGATGATTATGGTGATGATGATTCATGTTTACGGCCAAATATGCGCTCATGATAGCTAAATGGGCCGAGCGACCTCCAAATATAATGAAGCAAAGTCAAAGATGAAACATCCTTCAGATACGCCGACATCGAGAGTCGAACTGAGGTGATAGTGATATGTGGTCGAACGCGCTACCAGTTACATCACGGAGGCGCCCCATGTGGAAGTAGCGATAATGTATAATGGATTATTAATGGACTAGAATGAAATATCATCGCAAACCTGAGTAAATAATATGATTTACTCAAACCTAACAGCTAATCCTCAAACATTTCCGGCGGTGGGACGGTGGATGTTGTGATTTGTACACGTGTGTGTATATTCTGGTATTTCCACATTTAAAATCACGTGTGTTATCAACAGTTGTATCTACCTAGGTATCAATCTTATTTAATGGCTTCAGCTCTACTCCCCTTTGATACAGTAACAGCATTGCATTGTGTAGGTGATATATTTACGAAGATAAGAATGTTTTTTATTTGGAAGAATTAGTAATTGGGAAAATAAATAAAATTCAACGCGAGATAACACAAATAATAGAAAGTTGTTCTTGAGTTAATCGTGATTCGGAATAGTTGATCTATTTCTCATTATGCTGGTTTCTTGTGGATATTTTTTAGTTCGGATCAGAAGATCAACTAGAGTATGTCATGACATTCGCTTGTAGGACGAAAACTATAAAGATCAATTTGAAATACTGGGTACCAAAAGTAAGGCAGCCTTTAGTAGATGATTAATGTCACGTATCATTATCAAACATGATGATAATAATAATAATAATAATAATAATAATAATAATAATAATAATACTATTAATATTAATATTGATATTTATATTAATGTTAATAATAGCAACAATAATATCGATCATCACCAACATTACCACAATCCGTTTGTTTAAAGAGACACCCAACACCGAAACACCGTTGTTGATTTATACTTCGTTTATATCAACCTTTCAATAAACAATTAAACATGTAAATATTACATAAAGGTAGCAATCTTAATTGATCTTCAAATGATGTTTTAAATCGTAAGTTGTGTACGGTTGGTAGAAGGACCATTGGCCAAACATCGTGAGCGTATCTCATTGATATCAAAGGTAACCTGAATCCTGCTGAATCCTGCTAATAAGAAGGTGTGCCAGCTTCTTTCATAGCCTTCTCGGAACTTTATTCCGCTTGATTTAATTAACAATCTGGCTGGGGAACAGCGATTTCAAATGACTAAGCGCAATATTTACTAGGGGGTAACCAATGAAATACTTGAACAATAGTATGATATTTTATCGACGTATAGTAAGTCCGTTGCTCTGATTATACGGACCAGGCTCTAGCATATCCTTGATGTATGTTATCTGCGATATCTCTCAGAATTGAGGTATTTTGTTTGATGTTAAGGTTTGACATATTCTAATCTTACAGCATATTTTATTCCGATGCTTTAATTTCGTTATTAAATATTAAACACAGTTAAATCGGTAAAATATCACAATTGTTTTGGCCGCAGATTTGTTCGGAAGAGGCCACCGTCTGTGAAGAAAGTGTGTGCAATAAAGAGGTTGGGATGACGACATGTCATGACAGGCTACCTTCACATTTTGGTATGTCGCAATACTCCCATCGTAGGTAAGGATCTGTTGTATAACACCATGGTCTTTGCTCGTCGTCCGGATTCCTGCAATTGTTCGCAGCATCCTCCAAAGTAGCATCGGGAAACATGGATAATTCGTCATTGTTGTGTGGGTGTGGAGTCTGGGAATCCCATCTCTGACAAACTTGGCCAGAAACTGCTATTTTGTGCTGGCCTGTATAATTATAGCCGCGATCAGTTAACTTGCAATCTAAGTAAGACAAACAATAAACAACCTGATTTTCCTTTATAAAACTACTAATCAACGGAAGTTTTGACACGAAAAAGATCAGATGTTAAGCAAAATCTGTCTTTTAAATGACGAATACCTATGATTGATAATATTAACCTGAACGGATTATCAACATGGGGTCTGTATATATATATATATATATATATATATATATATATATATATATATATATATATATATATATATATATATATATATATATATATATATCACAAACACTGCATAAACAATATAGCAACGGCTCACCCGAGGCTAAAGGTATGCCACATGTTTCCCATTCTATATCTGGATCCATCGTATAACACCAAGGTCCACTGGACTTTCCGTCTGGATTTCTACAATAGTTTACTGCTGATAATAAGGTGGAGTCAGGAAAGTCGGCTGGATCAGTAAAGTTGTGAGGATGGTACTTCTGAGAGCTCCAGTACTGGCAAGTTATACCGGAAGCTGTTACTGCCTGTCTACCAGTATACTCTTTGAATTGCCTATTCGGTCTAATAGCTGAAGTAAAGTGAATATTTGTGAACCTAATCGCCTATTCAAACTAATCAGTATTTTGGGGAAAAACACCGGAAAATGGTATTCGTGTTAAAAGTGCATTAACGTTATGTCCCGTATATTGCATACAGGATTAAGTGCTAGTTTCTTAGATACATCCATCAAATTATATTATAATCTTATATTGTCCGCTTCTTTCCTTCCGTGATATTAATTGCAATCTCCGGTCTGAATTATTAAACTACATTGAGAAACAAATGTGATGTAAAACGTCACATTCTATTATCTCATGTATCCTATTATCGTCTTATACATACGTTTGTCGTTACAAAATGGCACACCGCAGGACTCCCAAACAACATCACTGTCCATTGTGAAACACCAAGGACCAGATCCTGGTTTTTTGTCTGGATTGCGACAAAAATTAGCGGCCTCTGTTATCGATTGATCGGGGAAATCTTCATCACTATAGGAATGTTGATCCGGATGTAGAGAATCCCATCTCTGGCATTTTCTCCCTGAAATTGTGCTTGACCGTTTTCCTTTATAATCGGTACCATGATATGTCATACTGCAATCTGTATATTTACATACATACGTATATATACGTATAATTATATATATATATATATATATATATATATATATGTGTATGTATGTATGTATGTCCGTAGATAATATGTGGTAGCGCCATCTGCTGGAATTATTTCGTTCGTGAAAACGGATAATATGCCTAGCACGCGTCATTTGGCTGAGGATCAGTCGAATCATGTTGCTAGTTACTCACTTATCAATTCTGTTCTTCGTATAATTAAATAAAGTTATTTGTGTGATCACTTAAACTAGTTTACTTGGAACTTGGAAGTAAAACGGTCAGGATCCCGGAAATTGTCTATGCTCAAAACCTACTTCAAAACATAAACATTTATTATTTATAAGCATCTTCAGTCTATAGTTTTATTAATCAGGACTGCGGAATAACGTTATTCAGGTCATTGTTTAATATGTGATCAGCGAATTCCAGATTTGAGTTAAAATGTCACTACCGTACACACGCGAAGCATGCTCTTGTTCAAGCAGAAGCCGTTATTTCCCAAGTCAATTTCCCACGTGGAATTTCCAGAGCTAATTTGGTATTAAAACACATGGTTCACTTGCCCTATATCGATCATGTGACTAATTACGGGAACGGGAACTAACAACGAAGCCTGGATAAAACAACACCTGTACACCAGATACAAAGCAAGTAACTAGCTTTAAATAATTTGATCATTTATCAAGTGCACTAAGACCATGAAATATTACCGACACCGTATATCTGAACTACTGGGATGGACCATTCAAACAGTTCGTTTCTGAAGCGTCTATGTGCGCATTGCACGCGAGCGATAATAAGACACAAGCAAGATAACAAGTAAATCTAGATAATGCGTATCGTCCATGGAAATAGGTGACATCCCCGGTACTTATTCAAGCATGCCCCTATTCGCATGAGTAGAGTAAATGCAATTGATTTAGCAAATCTTCACAACAGCATTCAGGTATTCCCACACAAAAGTGAGCAGACAGTTATCCAGCTGTGGGTCGTCCAACCCATTAAAAACGCTATTATCTTAAATCTGAGAGCTAGCGTTGTATATCCCTTAACATCCAAGTTAAATATTCGCAGATATGATCACGATAACTTTGTGTTGATGTTTCTTGTGTTTCTTGCTTATAAATATTCGATGAAATGAAATGCGTAAACTATCGTCAAGGCCTGCCTGTTAGTAGCTGCAAATGTATTCATCACCCTTCAAAACTATTAAAATGCGACGCATAAAAGCTAAGTGTTTATATATAATGTCGTAGATGCGTAAAGAGGACCCTTCACGTGACATTAATTGTGGCATAATCAGCCAGAGTGGACCTCATATGTCTCTGAGTAACTCATCGCATTAAAACAATTAAAGCACTAACCTCGACAAGAAAATATGTCGCAATAATCCCATCTCATTTCATCGTCCAGCGTGTAACACCAAATTCCCGCGTCGGAATAGTCTGGATTTCGACAATAGTTCTGGGCGGCTTCGATAGAGCGATCCGGAAACTCGTCGTCATCCAGGGACTGATGAGTGTGCGGTGAATCACTGGTCCATTTCTGACACGTTCTACCAGAAAGGGTAACGGTTCGTTTACCTACATACTGCCAACCGATAACATCTGGTGAGCATTCTGTTTCGGAAATAAATTGAAGAATTAGCCTGAATGGGATTACATAAAATATTTAACTTGGCCTTCTAGCATTAATTATTCTTCATTATTGTATTTCCATAAGTAAATGGAATAACTATACTTTCTCTTTAATTGGTCTAAACATTAAATACGAACCAATCGCGGAATCAAATACGTGCAATATTAAACCCAGACAATGGTTTTCATTAAAGCAAACTCGACATCATTTTCAGTTACTTTTATTGGTAAGTACTTACCCAAATGAATGCACAGCTGGATACCACAAGTTTCTCTCCCAATATCCGGATCAATGGTATAACACCAAGGTCCATCAGGATCGCCATCAGGATTACGACAATAGTTGTTAGCATCTGATAACGAGTCATCAGGAAAGTCTTCAGCTGTAAATCCGTGTGAGTAAGGAGTAGTGGCGTCCCATCGATGACATATATGACCGGAGACAGTTCGTGACCTTGTACCTTTGTAAGTGGTGCCGAGATAAGTTGGCCTGCAATCTGCAACGAGTGTACGTTCACTAAAACGTTTATGGAACACCTACATCGAAAGGCACACATGATGATGTTTGCATGTGTATGCCTGCAAGCTGGTGTGTATTTGTCCGTATTTATGTTCGTATGTATTCAGCATGGTAGTGTTTAATACAGCGGTGTAATAAGTAGACACTAATTTGTTAGTATGTTTGGTTGATGTAAAGGGATTTCAATGAGGAACATATTATAATTATGTTTCTAATTTAAATTCCTAGCCGATTTTTAGCAAGGATGGGTTGAGGTAACCTGAAGTCTGATCATAGAGTAGAGTGCAAACATTTATTTGACAGTTATATATTTAATTGTGTTTCACTAATTTCAGAACAGAATGCCTTCGTCAATATTTTAATACTGCCCCGATTGTAGTTTATTAAGCGACTTGCAACTAATCAAGGTTTTCCTATCACCTTGATCACTGCCTATCAATAAAATAAAGCATTAACTTCAACCCTATCATATCTGATTATGTAATAATAACATGCGACATTTATATAGCACCCTATTCAGCTAGATAGCTAGTCTAAGGCGATTTACAGTATGATTAACCTTGACTCAGACCTGTTCCAATCCAGCACACATATCGACTACCAAAGGAGCATATAACGCATGCTGCCATTATAGACGCAAAGCGTTACTGAAACACATACCCATAACGTCCCGTCAGGTTCTCATTTTATGGATGAGTGAACCAGACGCCAAATGACAACATTGCAGCTCCGGATCCTCGAACCCGCGACCCATCGGCTACGAGTCCTACGCTGTGGCTAAGTGGCTATCACGACTCGACATTATTTGGGATCAATGCTACGAACAGCTGTTATTAACTTACTCGCAAATCCGTATGTAACAAAACTAAATCTACAGGACCTCCGTCTAAATAAATTTAATATATTTCAGAATTAACATTTAGGCCAACTCGCCTGTGAGTCATTCACCACCACTTTGTCACTGATTCGCTGGCTGGCTCGCTCGATGTCGTACTCACGTAATACGATTGACTGTAGACCTTCACAAACCTTTGGCCAATTGATTCAGCTCTATTTTAGCTTGAATTGAAGTCCCAGGTGTAAAACGGCTTGTTAATACGATATTAGTGCGTTGTTAGGGGGCAAAAGATTCATGAATCCAGGCAGATTCTAAGACGCGTAAACAATGCCTCGTACATGTTCGTAATACTATAGCAGAATCGATGCAGCATTGATTAAGAGGCGACGACAAACGTATCATTGATCCCTTCGAGGTACATAGTCGTTTGGAAGTATTTTATATGGAGTCTGTATATCAATGCATTTTAATTTAAATAATTTCATTGCCTAAGCAAATCAATCTTCTCCACATTACTAATTAACCCGACGTAGCTTAACATGCCAATGCCTATGATGCGATTGGCCAAGATTTGGTGTTATCTTATCTCCTGCTTCAACTAACCAAAACTAGCTATACCCTGTCTATCAGTGTATGTTCGACTCGAGCTCATATGTTGGAGGTTAGTGATGCAGTACTCTACCCACTCTGCCATCTAAATGAAGCTCGCAACTTTACGTTATCACTTTTGTGCTGTTTAACGTATCATCTCCAAAAGGTATTGTTCAAAATTATATATCTACCTGGGTAGACAATGTCTTCCAAATCACCACATTTGTTATGATAAAATACCTTCGCATCTTGGTATGTCACAAAATTCCCATTGCATATCGGGATCTGTCGTGTAGCACCACGGTCCGTCTTTTGAGGAATCCGGATTCCTACAGTAATGAGCAGCATCTTCAACGGTAGTGTCAGGGAACAGAGATGGATCTGTATAGATGTGTGAATGAGGCGTCTGGGAGTCCCATCTCTGACAAATGCTTCCTGATACCGTTGTTCTGTATTGACCCGAGTACGTCCTGTCCTTGTCTTTAAATGCACAATCTTAAAGAAGAAATGACAGAATACAATCGGCCGAGAGCCAATTATGACAATCGTCGATGAAGGTTCGCGGCACATGAGACTAGAAATTTAAAACGACCACGAAATTAAGCCTTCGGGAAAGCATATAGTCACATGTGGAAAGTTCGGGTGGGGGCTCGTTAGTTCAATTAGACAAATCAATAGTATCACTAGAATGATTAAAGCTAGTTATTCAAACGAACATGGTCTGTGCTGTGCTGTGTTGTGCTTGATGTTCGTGAATATTTCCATTGTTAAATAAAACAGATTAGAAGCAACCAGTTATTATTTCCTTGTCTTTGGTAACTCGGAGAACGGAGGCACGGAGGATGCATTTCATATATATATATCTTAATCCCAGTAGCAAAAGCAGCATTGCATGGTTAAAGAAAACGACACCAAATTAACATTATGGTAATTTTGCTTAGAATAATAATAATAATAATAATAATAATAATAATAATAAATAACAATAATGTATATTTAATAAAATACCCTTATTACCAGGCGCCATTCAACGGCGTTGTAATATTCTTTCTATTTTACTCTCATCGCCAACTGGTGTTTGATCACCAGTTCTGTTTCCTTCTGAATGTACAATGGAAAAAAGGAATTGAATTGTCACTGGTGAAAATTAAAAGGCAACACTAAGAAATAATAATCGATGTTGGCTTTTAGATATGGGAAAATTGGGACATTCAAGTAATATTTAAATCCTACCAATATAGTTATCAAAATGAATGGTGTTTGGACATTAATGTTGCGGTGACTCACGTTGTAATGCATCTTGAGCAACCCGTTTCTTTTATGTAGAAGCGGGGGCTGTTTATTGAAAGGTGGAAAACGCCGCTTCCTTGAAAGCTGGGTCTTGCTAAGTAATTTTGACTTTAATTCGTACCCCAGCGACATCATATCATCTCATGTTCTCATGACATTCATCACGAAACGTTTTCCTTATTGAACCTCTTTTGACATTTCTAGACTAAACTGTTTGTGTTCATTGACTGTTGTTTAATTACATGACAATAGGCGACAGTCAGGGGTTTCTTCCCCAAATTTCAACAAGAAATGGCCATAATTCACTGCTCCCAATGGTGACCGTAATACTACGACTAACCTGAAGCCAGAGGTATGCCACACGTTTCCCATTCTATGTCAGGGTCCATCGTGTAACACCAAGGTCCACTCTCCTTACCGTCTGGATTTCTACAATAATTCACCGTAGATATTAAATTTGGGTCGGGAAAGTATTTCGGATCGGTAAAGTTATGCGGATGATGCTTCTGAGAGATCCAATATTGACAAGGTATTCCCGATGCTGTAACCGATTGTTTTCCGGTATAATCTTTGAATTCGTCATTCGGCCTGCTCGCTGAAGCGAGAAGAATAGCTATGCGTCTAATGAACTGTATCGGCATATTTTTTATGTTTGACTATTCATCAATGAAAACTGGAGAAATTAGAGAAGCATTTCATACGTATCTATCAAACGAAGATATCACATTGTAACCAAAAACCACTTAGATATCCTTGAATATGAGATTTTAAAGTTGTTATTCTCTTACATGAAGCTAGTATTCTCCTTAAGAAGAATAGGTGTTACATACATTTATAGTAAGGATTATTTTTCATCATTTAGCCCAAACTCGTTCCATCTGCCTAATCATGTATTCAATTAGGTTAAATCAATCGATTTTATTAGAGGCCTTTGGTCTTTAAATGTTGATAGATATGTTACGTCATCATTCCCAAAATACTTGAATTTCCACTTATATGTTTATTAGATAATGATGTACAATAGTATTATACTACAATACGCACGCTCGCACGCACACGCACACACACACACACACACACACGCACACACACACACACATACACACACACACATACACACACACACACACATACACACACACACACACATACACACACACATACACACACACACACACTCACACACACACACACACACCACACACACACGTAAAATCAAGGCAATTAGACAACTGACCTTATTTCTCACATATCAATATAATTATTTCTGCATACCAATAATAGATAAAATATTAACAGGAAGATGATCATCACACTATCAGTTTATGAGTGTAACACGAGTAATAATACCAATTTTGTAATCGTAAAGCTCAGTAGCTAAAACAGTGATATACATATCTGTCATAACTTATTCAACATGTCAATTCTGAATACTTTAAAAATACAATAGGTTATGTTAATCGGATAATACTCTTTTTATGGATATGCAATAGTTGACGTATTTGTAGCCTGTATTTAGCTCTTTTATTAAATCATAGGGATCAAGTAGACAAAATATTAACTAAAATTGTTTTGACTAAATATGTTTACACGCATCTATGCCTATTTAAGGCGAATATTTAGCGTAGCTTATAAAACGGACGCATTTTCCATTAAACGATTGACCTTACAATATCGCTATGTGTACTAACCCTTCTCACGGCAAAAGGGCACGCCACATGATTCCCAAGGAACATCATTGTCCATTGTAAAACACCAAGGACCAGATCCTGATTTTCTGTCTGGATTGCGGCAATAATTGTTGGCATCTGTGATTGATGCATCGGGAAAATCGTTATCAGTATAGTTATGGTTGTGTGGATACTGAGAATCCCATCTCTGACATTGTCTTCCTGATATAGTAGTTGACCTTGTGCCTTTATACTCAGCACCATTGTAACTCATATCGTATATATAAATATATATATATATATATATATATATATATATATATATATATATATATATATATATATATATATATATTAGGTTCTAGTAGCGAGTAAGGGAGTAACGAGTGAGGTATTGAGAAGGGGAGTTATTGATTGCTTGATAGATTTGTTGATTGATTGATTGAGTGAGTCAGTGAGTCAGTGAGTCAGGGAAGGAAATAGTGAGGTTTTGAGTTTGTAAGTAAGTGATTTTGTGTGTGATTGATGGAGTAAGTACGTCAGTACGTGAGTGCGAGAGTTGTTAAATGATTGAGTAAATTAATGATCAGGTGAATTACTTTATTAGTGGTTGAGTGGTGTAGGAATGGATGAGTAAATTAGCGACTTGGTGATTTAATAATCGAAGCGAGTGGGTGAGTGAAAGATTGTGTGAATGGGTGAGAGCACTGAATGGGTGGGTGAGTAAATGAGTGTGAGAGTGAGTGAATGGGTGGGTGAGGAGTGAGTGAGTGAATAAGTGAAAGTTTGACTGATTGGTGTTTAGTGTAGTCTCGCGGTACGTTGCATTTTCTACTTCTTCAAGAAATAGGAAAATAAAATCAGATGATATATTAGTGATGTCACTAAAATATGAAACGTTTTCATGACGTCTTCGTCGTAGTGTACGATTGTGGTTGTTGATGTTGATGTGTTAGGAAGAGAGTTAAGAGGAGAGTATCTTCGGTTGTTAGGAGAAGCAACATCAACAATAGAACTTGTGATGTCAGTGATGGTAGTAGTGGTTATTGTAATAGTTGTAATTTCAGTAGTAATCGTTGTCGCCTTAGTATCATTAGTGGTGGTACTAGAAGTAACGTTAGTGGTAGTACTGGTAGATGTTCTTGGTGTTGTTGGTAGTGACGGTAGTGGTACAAGTAGCGCTAGTGGTGGTGGGAGGTTATAAACGTGATGATAATAATATAGGTTTGGATAAATCTATTATGCTCGAATTAGAAAGATCGTCCTTAACATCCATCGTATACTCACTAACCTCGACAAGAACTTATATCACAATATTCCCATATCACATCTTCGCCCAGCGTGTAACACCATGGTCCTTGACGAAGACCTCCTGGATTACGACAGTAGTTATCAGCTGCATCCACGGAGCCATCAGGAAATTGACTATCATCCACAAATTGGTGGGAATGCGGTGACTGACAAGTCCATCTCTGACAGGTTCTACCAGACCTGGTAATGGCTCGTTTACCTATGTATAGCCTACCGCCATCATCTGGCGCACATTCTGCCATGGTCATGATATACAGAAATGATCCTCAGGATTGGGATTGTTTGTAATCAAAACATTTCTTTTTGGAATATTGGCTGGTTTTAATTTTGACGCTTCGTTAGCTAAATTAAAATAGTACTTTTATTTCGATGTTCGTCGAAGCTAAGTCAGTAGATTGAAGTATTTAGAATATTATACCTGAACCTACTTACCTAGATTTAAACATAGATGAATACCGCAAGTCTCTCTGCTAATAATTGGATCAATGGTATAACACCAAGGTCCATCAGAATCGCCATCCGGATTACGACAATAGTTGTTAGCGTCTGATAACGACTCGTCAGGGAAGTCTTTAGCTGTAAATCCGTGTGAGTAAGGAACAGTGGCGTCCCATCGATGACATATATGACCGGAGACAGTTCGTGACCTTGAACCTTTGTAAGTGGTGCCGAGATAAGTTGGCCTGCAATCTGGAAAATAAATATTTAGTGCTTAATTTCCTTAAATGTTGAGTGTGTACTGGATAACCTATTTCAATAACAAAGTTAACAATGAATGTATTTGATTGTATAATAATGCCTAACTACAGATAAGACTCGAAGAGCTGAATAACATTTGGAAACGTTAAACTTGTGTGTGTATGTGTGTGTATGGAGGTACTGCACCTGCTATTATATATATGTGTTATCAATTTATATAAGACAGTTCATGGTTAGTATTCATGGTCACTATTGGACATATGCCATCATCAGTTTATCCGATTGGAGACAAAACTTTTTATATAATTGCAAGTAAAACACATAAGATGGGTGTTACACTGTGGTGGTTATAGAAATGCACATATCCATGTTGGTTGTTTTCGTAAAGTTTGAGTATGTTATGTTCTTGTTACTTAACTGTAAATAAACATTGTCCACATTATAGATAAAACCAACACAATTTAGTATATGTATTCATAAGACGAAGCGCAATGGATTTGTTGAAGACGGTCTACTGCAGGTGATATGGTAAAAAGATTGATAAATGTTTACACCTTTGGCAAGTAATATACTATCATAGCTTTTGGTGAAAGGTAAATATACTGTCCTAGAACATGCGTCTATCTGCGTAGATTTGTGGTTTTCACATTATAAATAAATTGTATTCTATTTTATTACCATGACATTTTGGTACATTACAAAACTCCCATTGTTTATCAGGATCGCTAGTATAACACCAGAGTCCTCCGTCCTTGCTATCCGGATTTCTACAATAATTAGAAGCATCTTCCAGTGTAGCATCGGGAAACATCGAGGCGATATTATCGTTGTGTGAATGAGGCTTCTGTGAGTCCCATCTCTGACACGCTATTCCAGATATTGTCATCCTGTTTTGACCTATATACTCCTTGCCCAAGTCAGTAAACCTACAATCTACACAAAAAAAAACGAATAATATAGAAAAGTTCATGTTTTAAATTTTCCTATAATACTATATCATCCCCAAAAAAATATATATATTATTATATATATATATATATATATATATATATATATATATATATATATATATATATATAAATAGATAGATAAATAGATAGATAGGTAGGTAGGTAGATATATAGATAGATAGATATATAGATAGATAAATATATAGATAGATAAATTGTTAGAAAACAAATATATAGTTTTTTGAAATAAAGTACCCTTGTGTATAATGTTTCCTACATTATAGTACGATGCCATGTGACCATCACAACTAAATCAATTAAGAGAGAACATTTCTCGAACTAACAAATAAATAATAAATATGTAGCATTGACCATAGCTCACCCGAGACTAGAGGTATACCACACGTTTCCCATTCTATGTCAGGATCCATCGTATAACACCAAGGTCCACTGGACTTTCCGTCGGGATTTCGACAATAATTTATCGCCGATAATAAACTTCGGTCGGGAAAGCGAGCTGGATCAGTAAAGTTATGTGGATGATGCTTTTGAGAGCTCCAGTATTGACACGATCTACCGAAGGCTGTAACTGATTGCCTTCCCGTATAATTAGTAAATTCCTTATTAGGTCGGATTGCTGAAACGGGGTGAAGAATTTTAAAACGGATTAAATACGCAGACCTGATTACTATAGAAAAAAACTACTAACATATATAAATATACAAATTAAGGAAATATTAAGCACACAACCTCATTCGTTTGTGTTTTACTTATATTCAAACCATTGATTTGTTTATATAATTTATTCATATATTTTTAGGTACTATACGTATATCAAATTAGACTTAGTATGATAGAAAATCATGGTACTCGAACTTGGTGGTTATAAATATTTACTGATATATTACATTTACGGTATTTTCCGTAGAATAATGTGTACTCGATGCAGCCTTTTAATACTAACCACAGAAAATCTCCATTTATAAATACAATCGCTTCTACGTCTTATAATCGTAATGCATTCTCACCCCTCTCATTACAGAATGGTATACCACAGGATTCCCGACGAACATCAATGTCCATTGTGAAGCACCAAGGACCAGATTGATTGGTTTTGTCTGGATTGCGGCAATAATTTGCAGCATCTGTCATTGTTAGATCGGGAAAGTCATCATCACTGTAATTGTGTTTGTGTGGATAATGCGAATCCCATCTCTGACATTGTCTTCCTGATGCAGTGGTTGACCTGACGCCTTCATACTCATCCCCAAAATAGGTCATACGGCAATCTATATATATATATATATATATATATATATATATATATATATATATATATATATATATATATATATATGAGTGTGTGTGTGTGTGTGTATATATATAGTAATAGTAACAGTAAAAGAAGTAAGATTAATCTCTTCAAAATGAGTTTCTTCACAAATCATAGCAATGGCAGTAGGTACAAAAAGTATACAAAATATTGGCAGTACCTATATTTGTCGGATTGGTAATACAATGGATAATACCGGTGTTGATTGAAGTAGTATCTGTAGTTGTTAGTGGTGTTTGTCGTATTGGTAAGTGTAGTAGTAGTTGGTGTTGTTCATGCACGCACTAACCTCGACAAGAATATATGCCGCAGTATTCCCAAGTCACTCGAAAGTCCATCGTGTAGCACCAGGGACCTCCTTTTTTACCATCTGGATTACGGCAGTAGTTCTCCGCTGCATCCACAGTTCCATCGGGAAAGTCAGTGTGCTTCACGAAGCTGTGGGCGTGCGGTGATTGGGTGTCCCATCTCTGACACGTTCTACCTGAATTCGTCACGGCCTGCTTACCTGTATACTGCCTACCCAGATCATCTGGGATACATTCTATCGGCGAAATTAAAATAATAAACGAAACCTTATATTGGTTGATTGTCCATTATATCCCTTCTTTATGACTGCCCGTGACAGATACATTGATACAGCACCACATGTCTGAGCCATTCTCGTTTACATTATAGACTACCACAACAAAAGAATCCCACCTGAACATTTACTGATGGCGCAAGTTTCTCGTCTGACGTCCGGATCTGTTGTATAACACCAAGGTCCTAGTGCGGGATCGTTGCTAGGATTACGACAGAAATTGGCTGCGTCTGTCACGCTGGCATCGGGATACATATCATCATCAGTGTAAGGATGTTTATGCGGTATCTGCATGTCCCAACGTTGACAGTTTAAACCACTCTTCGTCGTAATACGTTTTCCTAGATAATCTTCTCCGATGTCGTTCAAACGACATTCTTTATATGTTTACCGTAAATCAAAAGGGAAATGATAGCAAACTATTATTATAACTTAAATTCTAAATAAATATAATTATATTAATAGCTTATAGGGCAAGACGTTTATATCTGTCTCCCATCTCTCCCCCCCTCTCTCTCTCTCTCTATATATATATATATATATATTGTGTGTGTGTGTGTGTGTGTGTGTGTGTCTGTGTGATATTAATATAGCACCCTATTCAGCTAGAAGCTGCTCTAAGGGACTTTACAATATTATTTACAATATATGACTCAGACCTGTTTCCACCCAGCACAAATCTCAACTCCCAAAGGAGTGTACAACGCATGCTGCCATTGTAGGCGCAAATCGTTACTCAAACACATAGCCATCATGTCCCGTCAGGTACTCATTTTTTATGGATGAGTGAACCAGTCGCCACATGACGGCATTGCAGCTCACGGAGCCTCGAACCCGCGATCATTCGGCTACGAGTCCTACGCTCTAACTAACCGCGCTATCACGGCTCGACATATACGAGTATAGACATATATTAACACGCTATCACCTGCTCTAGTACAAAGTGGTACACCACACGTTTGTTCCATGACCTCATCAGACGTGGTATAACACCACGGACCACTACTTCGGTTGTTTGGTTTTCGACAAAAGTTTTGGCTCTCAGTGATGTTGCCATCCGGATACAACGCGGAATTGGTATAGTTGTGACTGTGTGGTATCTGAGCGTCCCATCTCTGACACAACAAGCCACCGGTTGTAACAAACCTCTTGCCTGTGTATGCTTTACCTTTCGTCCTGCAGTCTTAAAGTCAGCAAACAGGCAATACAATACTTTATACTGTCAGTGAATACCATTAGGTTTCGACAAAACCTCAAAAACACGGAGTTATTATAATAATTAACGATCAATTCGAGTTTACACATCCCACAGCTTGTGATGTTAGAAGCAAGTGCATCTAAAACCTTCACGGAATATTGATGAATTACATTTAAAAATTTGGGTTAATTTTACTGAACTCCCAGTATAGAAATCTGAATATAAAATTAGACGTAGTTGTCTTCTAACTGGCCTACAATATATTTATTAATCAAGATGGAATATACATTTAATTTAATGCATAAGACGCAAAGTAATGTGTACTGACCGAGGCACCTGGATAATCCACAGGATTCTATCCTGGTATCTGGATCCAGAGTGAAGCACCACGGTCCTGTACCACTCTGACGGTTAGGATTACGACAGTAATTCTTGGCTTCAATCAGTGTCTTGTCAGGAAATAAATCGGGATCGGTAAAGTTGTGTTTATGTGGATACTGCACGAACCATCCCTGGCACACCTTGCCACTCACTGTGCGAGAACGATTCCCGGAGTATTCATGACCAGTGTCGGTAAAAAGACATTCTGGATTTGTGCGTAAAGTTAGAATTATAAACCGCGGAATATTCAATCTTGAGGATGTCGAAGGCTTGAAGAAGGATTGAGTAGTGATGCTAATTGATGATGGAATGACTATGATGAAGATGATGTTTGTCATGATGGAGATGACGACGATGCAAATGTAGAATTATACATGACAATTGCTTAGTTTATTGCACAAACGTTACATAAATTAATTTGATTACATAATTAGCTAAAACAGATGCAAGAAATTCTCTCTTTTGTGACGAGACTAACAGGCCTTACATACCCCCGTCTTCGTAAACACACAAAGGAACTTGACATGATTCCCATTCAACCGATGGATCCGTGGTATAGCACCAAGGGCCAACTCCTATCTTACCATCAGGATTACGACAATAGTTGTGAGCCTCTGTTAGACTATTGTCAGGAAACATCTTGACGTTCAAGAACCCGTGAGCGTGCGGAAGTTGGGATGTCCATTGCTGACATTGTCTGCCACTTTTCGTTGTACTTTGTATGCCCTTATAACTTCTGCCCCGTTCATCAACCCTACATTCTGTATAAGGGAGAACGGTGTTAATTACAAAGTAAATGCCGGAAGGATGTACACATACAAGAGTCGTTTAGCTGAACTTTATGATCGTACTCACACTAAAGCATACATGTATGCATCCACTACAATGTACAGCAATCGCATTCATTAATGTTACAGCACATATCTGACTGCGTGACTCAGTCCCTCAGAACTTTGCTAAATGTCGCAGTGTGTTTCATTGCCAATTTAAATACGAAATACAATTATATTAAACATATTCTCACAGCTTCCATCCAGCTAGTAATATAATACAAATCTTCACCATTCAATGGCAACAAAGTAAACCTAGTCACTTATAAATCAGTGTTCGAATGAAGGAAATCGCTGCTTATTTCTGATTTGGACAATTGTTGTCTAGGTTACAAATAATTATCTGGTTATATTGCGTTGTTGCCCATGTTAAGACTATAACTAGTAACACCACAATTAGCATAATCAATATCGATTACTGTCCATGTTAAATCTGTGAGCGGTAAACCTAGAATTGGTATATTCCGAGCTCTGTAGATCATGATTCAGGATTACCCAGTGTTTTAGTAGAGTGACATAATCCCCTTAACTCGAACAAAAATGCAATGCCCATAAATCCGTAAATGCCAACAACAAGACATTTCACCTTCACAGAGCTGGAGTCCACAGTACTGTCTCTCGATGTTCGGATCTGCCGTATAGCACCACGGACCAATGTCACTGTTGTCGGGATTACGACAATAGTTGCTTACTTCCGATAGGTGTTTCTCTAGGAAGTAACTAGCGCTGGTATAATTATGGGGATGTGGATACTGGGAGTCCCATCTTTGACATGGTGTATTTTCGTATGTAGTGGCCCTGTTACCTCTATAGTCGCTGCCTAACGGTGTCAATAGACAATCTGTAAAGTATAAAGCCATGTTGTTGTGTGGGTGACGATGTTGAGGATTGGTGTTTTACGGCCACTTTTGTGCATATGGTAGGCTAATTGGGTCGAGCCAAAGGTAATGAAGCGAAGTCAAAGATGAAACAACCTTCAGATATGTCCACAGCAATATTCGAACACGGGTGGTAGTGATATGTGGCCTAACACGCTACCGCTAAACCACCGAACTATATTATAGTTAACAGCTTAATATAGGAATCTTTTCATCATCAATAACAACAACAACGACTACGACGACAACGATAATAATAATAATAATAATAATAATAATAATAATTATAATAATAATAATAATAATAATAATAATAATAATAATAATAACAATAGAAGTATGAGTTGTAGTACAAACAACAGTAGGAACAGTAACAGCGGCAGAAGTAGGAGAAATAATAGTGACAAGAACATATTTATTATACTGATACGAAACTAAATAATGCAATATATATATATATATATATATATATATATATATATATATATATATATATATATATATGAAACACAAACAAAGTCCAAGTATAGATATAACCTAGAATTAGAAGAAGAAGAAAAAGTTCGAAAGGCATAATATTCACCAGGTTGTATATACTTCTGTATGTACAGGTACTTGCCGGTGCGCGTCCGTGTGTATGTGCGTCCGTGCGTGGCACGAATGTGCGTACGTGTGTGTGTATTAATTGATAGGCAATTTCTAATTCTTGTCCAGCTTAAGATATATTTCCAAAATTTAACAGGTGTTAGAAATCGGCTCCAAAGTAATAGGATGTACCGTGAGCAATTTAGGTGAGAGACAATATACCGTTGTGTATGAGATCTTCTATTTGTAACATACCATGACAAAGAGCAACATCGCACGGCTCCCACTCAATGCCTGGTTCCATGGTATAACACCAGGGCACAGCGTGTGTGTCAGGATTGGGATTACGACAGTAGTTTGAGGCAGCCTCTAGAGTATCGTCGGGAAAGTAGCTC
Organism: Paralvinella palmiformis; assembly: GCA_025642065.1. Classification (NCBI taxonomy): domain Eukaryota; kingdom Metazoa; phylum Annelida; class Polychaeta; order Terebellida; family Alvinellidae; genus Paralvinella; species Paralvinella palmiformis. The sequence continues at coordinate 183,725 of JAODUP010000498.1, forward strand.
TCATTGTTATATTGGTGTTTATGTGGTAATTGTGTGTCCCAACTTTGACACGCTCGACCGGACACGGTAAAAGACTGAGTTCCAACATACTTTGTTCCATACTTGTCTGTATGATCTTTACAACCTATTATATTTGTTATTCATATATATATATATATATATATATATATATATATATATATATATATATATATATATATATATATATATATATATATATATATATATATAAAGAGAATGTTTAATTAAGCACAATACTTGCCGTAGCAAAAAGGAATGGCACACAATTCCCATTTGGTTTCAGAATCAGTTGTGAAGCACCAAGGTCCATTCGGCTTGCGATCTGGATTCCTACAAAAGTTTGCAGCGTCATGCAATTTAACATCAGGAAATCTGCCAGCATCCGTTATACTGTGATTGTGAGGATACTGCATGTCCCAACGTTGACAGGGTATACCAGAGATTGTTACTGATCTAGTCCCTATATAATCAGTTCCTAGATTCTTCATTTTACATTCTGAAAGGATCCAAATGTTTTTTGTTTGTTTACCATCTCTGTCTGGGAATTGTTTGAGATGTACTGTATCCAAAATGGTGACCCATACCGTGACACATTGGTAAAGCACAAGTTTCCCATGTCGTATCTGGATCTGTTGTATAACACCACGGTCCCGTCGGTTTTTGATCCGGATTACGACAGAAGTTGGATGCTTCTCCGAGACTGTTATCCGGAAATTGATCAGAAGTGAAACCATGCTCATGAGGTAATTGTGAGTCCCATCTTTGACACATTCTCCCACTAAGTGTCAACCTCTTATTACCGCGGTACTTTTTTCCCAGTTCCAAACAATCTGAAAATTTTCATTGCAATAAATAAACTTACGGCCTACACTCAAACTAATGTGTCAACTAACAGCACAATATTTAGCCATGACACATATTTTACCTGAACAAATAGGAACTTGACATGTCTCCCATTCTTTCTCCGGATCTGTTGTATAACACCAAGGACCGGAGGTCTTCTTATCCGGATTTCGACAGAAGTTTCTGGCTTCTCTAATGTCACCTTCAGGAAATCTCTTATCGTGTAGAGTTGTGTAATTGTGAGGATGCGGAATTTGCTGATCCCAGCGCTGACACTGGCGACCTGAGATCGTGTCCGATCGAGTACCAATGTAACCAAGGCCTTCTGCTGTGTTTCTGCAGTCTAAATAGATGGGTTAGCAATCAATCATTTAACTGGTGAAAGGTTATTAATAATCCGTGTATATGTATCTAAAATGCTGCCTGATGCACACTGTATATGACTAATATAAACCTTTCAACTTAAGATTATTTTTTGTCATCTTCCGAGAGATAGAGGAACTGCTTACATTGGTGAGAAACCTATTAGTGACAACACCGGACCGATACTAAAAGTTGGTAATCCGACAGAGGTATTTCCAATATTCGTTCTGTTGTTTTAACCAGCGTTCTTGTTCAATATCAAGGAGGCTGGTAGAATTAACGAATTAGTGATCTAAGTCATTAGACAAAACATTTAGACAGAAATCGTACAGTTAAATGTAATAAAAAAAAGATAAACGATCTTAAGTTCGGAAACAGCTTGTTTACAAAAATTACAGCAAAACAAACTGGTAGGAAAATCAATCTTTCTGTGTATTTCTATCAATCAGAATATATATCTGTAAACATTAAGTCTTCATTTGTAAATGTGTGTGCTATTTTATAATATGCTAGTTTATAATTAGGCAACACAAATCTACTTTTAATCATGAAAGTCACTCATTTATGTACGATATACGAGAATGCTAAAGGGATCAGCTATCGCTAACATCACGAAGTACGGGAGAACAAAAAAACATTATAACTGGATAACAATGTCGTGAAGCATATAATGGATGCTACCAAAAACAATTATAGCTGAGACAACAAAAACAATAAAAGTAATAACAATAAAACACCCAGATGATGTCATTAATATAAAATATTAATATTTTATTACCTTATTTATAAATATTCAGTTACATAAGTAATCAGAAATATTGCAGACATCCGCATCTGACCGGCAACAGTTAACACAGGCTATATAATCAATCTAATTTAGTTTTATATGTATAGACAACTAACTATAACATCTTTAGTAAGATCTATTTAAAAATAAAAATATTGCCTGTTTGCTTCAAATGTCTTTTAAGTTCCGGAAATAAATATTGATGTGCTAATGCATCTGGTAAATTAAATACTGTTTTAACGTCTGAAATATCATGATACATCACCAAACATTCGATGCCTTTTTCAGCTGGCGATGCTTCCCTTTCACTACCGAACTATTATTACGGTGCAAAAGCAAGCTATGATTGAGATGCTACAGTTTATCTTGGGTAGACCTTATTGGTTAATGATCAACAATGTAATTTCGCTGCATTCCTATACAAAGAGAACGCTTTTATTATGTATCTATGTTAAGTAGATATGCTGTTTTTCATGTCTCATTTGTGTGATGTGTTTACTATATGTTCACTTTATTATATAAATGATCGACTTTGTTGATACACAGAAGAATTTGGTAAAGTAGCCAAATACGGATTATAATTACGAAGCCTTTAATACCCATTTACCTGGATGACTAATAACTGAGGAATTGCATGACTATCATAACTGAGTTCAATATCGTATAGCCCAAATATGTATACCACCACTGATATCAACGTTAGATGGACATTATGCGCTTACATATCAACAATATTGCTTTAGGCTAATAATATGTTCTAATATCAAACTGTTATATGACCAGTAGGTATATATCAAGACTGGGCTCAGTCATATTTAGTTACGACCAACCCCATGTTGATCATAAAGTCATACAGTCGTAAATTGTGTAGGTCGACGACTATCTGTACTAGTAACATAATCAACTTTCATAGCCAGAAAATGCATACTAAATCTATGTACATTTGCTTATTATTATTATTATTATTATTATTATTATGTTTTATTATTATTTTTATTATTATTACCATCATCACCATCATCAAAATACCTCAATCATCGTTAAAATCACCAACATGATTTTTATTTTCATTATTACTCGACCATCATTTTCTTAACGGGTAGGTCCAGACATAATGTTTGTGTCTATTCCATCTTTACGAAATATGCCATCAATAGAAAGGAACCAACCTACGCTTATTATTGATATATCATTTGATTGGATGGAATCCAGAAATAAAATGTTATCGAATGGTCCGTCGTGTCATATTAAAAAAAGGCCAGCCTATGACAAGTGTTCTGGTAAAGCCATTTCCGGCGTCTATGACTACAATCAGCGAATAAATGAAAGCCTATTCTGATCTATTGCGCGTGAAACTATAACGACACGACCACATCTAGACTGAGTCGCTTCCTTGCGGTAGAACAGGCTTTGTATATTAATGATACAAATAGGGGATGATAAAGGCGTAGAACTCGTAATCGATGAGTCGCGGGTTCGATGCTCGGATGCTGCCACGCAGTCATGTGGCAACTGGTTCACTCAACCAGAAATGAGAACCTGACAGGACGTGATGGCTTTGCATCTGAAACACTGTTTGCGCCTATAATGGCAGCATCCGTTGTATGCTCCATTAAGCCGTGAAGCACCTTAGAGCAGCTATCTAGTTGGATACAGCGCGTATTATTATTATTATTATTATTATTATTGTTATTATTAATTCACTTCCAACAGATAATCAGATGATTTCAGTGATCTGAATTAATAGATTAATGTAGATGCAGAACGTTCGCTGTTACATTATCTAAATCACAAATCTATAACTCTGTAACCTCGTATCATTTGTGTTTTTAGATGTCAGGTCAGTATCGTGATTGAGATATTACTCGGAGTATTTGAGTTTGAATATCACCAGAAAACTAAAAACGGGCTTGCTGTTAAAAAACTGAGCCAAAAATAAGTAATATGTGAAAATATTTTGGAGGGATAAAGGAATTCTAGAATAAAATACTATTGGGAATTTCATAAGGAATGCGATTATACTGAGTATCGTTATGTTCGTAGCGCGTACTGCACAATAGGGGAAAATAAATGGAAGAACAGATAATTGTAAATTAGAACCAACTTAACCAAAACAACTTAATCTAGAAATGGAACCAATCATGCACGCATTATGGAATGACAAAACAAATGGACTAATACTAAATGGAAATCTTACCGGCTTCACACGTTCTAAAATCCAGAATGACGTCATCCGAAGTTAGACCATGTTCCTGCTTAAAGTCGTCGATGAGTCTGACGTATCGCTGGAGGACGCTGTCGATATTCGGAAATAGTTTCGCCTTGAAATTCAGTAGTTTGTAGCGAACGTCCTTCAGCACGTTGGCCACGTCGTACTCGAGTTGTTGCCTGACCTTCTTCACGACGTCCTTCGACCAAGTACAGTCGTATTTGATGAGAAGACCGATATCGAAGATGGCCGCGTAATCGAGGTCTGCCTGGGTTTCGAGTATGTCAAAGAACTTGACCATCTGAGAGATTTGGGTCGTTATTTTGTGGACGGTTTTCAGCGTCGTCTGATAATAGGATTTGATGTTCCTGTACGTCTTCTCTCTGGCGTATACCAATTCCTTTCCGAGGCTGTAGGTTCGGAGATTCTGAGCGCCGCCCAGTTCGGCGCCCATCAGTGCAAACGACGAAGACGACACGTAGTTCGTTTTGATGCATCTCTCGGTGCAGTGTATGCAGTGACCCTTAGTCTTACGAAATAGATCTGAAAACGGCATGATAGGATTAGTTCTTAGAAATCTTAATCAGCATTGGTCATTGTTAGTAGTTGATCGCGATAGCTCTGTGATAAAAAACAAAAACAAATTTGATACTTAGTTGTGTTGTAATAATTTCTTGTGATAACTCAATCTCTACTCAGCGTGTTTTCCTAACATAGGGTTAAAGAAAAACAGCGCCTTCCTCATATAAGCCTATTTAGACTTAATCTAGACGGAAATAAAACACATTAAAACCCTTGGTCCATTCAAGTTAATGTCATCAACGATGCAAACCTATTTCGGGCTTGGCACAGCTCAGGTATGTATTCAAGTCACAACTTGGAGGCATTTCTGAAATAATCGATTTTTAAGAAATGAACTTTTCAGTCAGACTTTTATTGTGCAGACGTTTAATCGTAGCGCTGTCTTTGATTCATTTCATATTTAGTGAATAGTCATTAGCGATGAACTTAATTATGAACGACCTTTGTGATTAGGTCGGTAATTATTGTTGATATTGATCGTGTAATTAATTAAATATTCAAATTGATTTAGATTTCAAAATTGAAGTACGCTCATGAAAAATTAAGAACACAATTCGATTTCTAGTTTTCAAGGCAATAATGTAGATGGCCTATAAATTTCAATAAATGCTTTATGACTGATGGTGATCTATCTGTAATAACGCATCAAAGCATTCTACGGGGAGTTAATAATATGAAATAAATATACCTACCATTATTATGTGGCATGTAGAATATGCGACAACCACATTTCCTCTTCAGGTAGTCAGTCTCACATTCTGCTATGCATTTTGACTTGTCATAAACATCATAATATTTCAGCTTAAGGTCGACGCAGTCTCCCCATGGCGCCTTTAGATTCTTAACCTGTAATTTAAAATTAGCCTGAAAGATACGTCTCTAATGGCGAGCCGTGATTGTGCAGTTGGTTAGAGCATAAGACTCGTAGCCGAAGGATCGCGGGTTCGAGGCTCCAGCGAGCTGCAATACCGTCACGTGGCGACCGATTCACTCATCCATAAAATGAGAACCTTACAGGACGTGATGGCTATTTGTTTAAATAACCGTTTGCACCTATAATAGCAGCATGGGTTGTTCGTTCCCTTGGGATTTGAGATGCGTGCTGGGTGGAAATAGACCTGAGTGGGGGGGGGGGGGATAATAATATTGTTACCTGGTTTTGGCGTTGTTTAAACGTTAATTATTATTATTATTATATATCTAATGAGAGTAAAGACATAAATCGTCTAGCATTTGTCCCCCTCGCCCAATTAGACATAAGGATTCAGCTACGCAATAAAACTTCCGTTTAGACACTCTCTTCTGTCTAACTTACTCTCTAAAATAAATATCTTGTATTTGCAAAAAATAAATTGCGTACCAATCACATGGACAACTTAAGTTAATCCTTATGATTCACTCTATCAATCGTTTTTATAATAAAATAATGTTATTTACCTTGGTTGATTCAAGAGCCAGCTGAGATACAATACCAGGTGATAGAGAAAGTCCTAATTCACGCACCCTCGGCGCTACTTCTGGTTCGTGAAGTAATATCTAAGGTAGTAATGTATTAGTAATTACTTAATTATATATCAGCACATTTCGGCATATTTCAGCATAATTCAATTTGCTTCGTCAATAGTCCACTAGCATATACCTCACAAAAGTTGTCATAAGAATTGCAATCAATGTTGTAATGTAGCACAATTAAGCCAAAACCGTAAGTTATAAATGACAATATACACCGACATGGTATGTAATAAGTAAAGCTGTCATTAAAAGTTTACTTTGACGCCAAAGCCTTGTTTACTTCGTTTCATATATTCATAATGCTGAACGTTGAGAGTAATGGACAAGCCATAATTTGGACCTGAAATATGAAAAGGTTGTAATGGAGTTTGTTTGGTTGTGTTCATATTGTTTGGTTGTGTTCATATTGTTTGGTTGTGTTCATATTGTTTGGTTGTGTTCATATTGTTTGGTTGTGTTCATATCGTTTGGTTGTGTTCATATCATTTGGTTGTGTTCATATTGTTAGGTTGTGTTCATATTGTTTGGTGGTGTTCATATTGTGTGGTTGTGTTCATATCGTTTGGTTGTGTTCATATCGTTTGGTTGTGTTCATATCGTTTGGTTGTGTTCATATTGTTTGGTTGTGTTCATATTGTTTGGTTGTGTTCATATTGTGTTGTTGTGTTCATATTGTTTGGTTGTGTTCATATCGTTTGGTTGTGTTCATATCGTTTGGTTGTGTTCATATCGTTTGGTTGTGTTCATATTGTTTGGTTGTGTTCATATTGTTTGGTTGTTTTCATATTGTGTGGTTGTGTTCATATTGTTTGGTTGTGTTCATATCATTTGGTTGTGTTCATATCGTTTGGTTGTGTTCATATTGGTTTGGGGTTTTTTTGGTTGTGTTCATATCGTTTGGTTGTGTCCATATCGTTTGGTTGTGTTCATATTGTTTGGTTGTGTTCATATCGTTTGGTTGTGTTCATATCGTTTGGTTGTGTTCATATTGTTTGGTTGTATTCATAGTGTTTGGTTGTGTTCATATTGTTTGGTTGTTTTCATATTGTGTGGTTGTGTTCATATTGTTTGGTTGTGTTCATATCGTTTGGTTGTGTTCATATTGTTTGGTTGTGTTCATATCGTTTGGTTGTGTTCATATTGTTTGGTTGTGTTCATATTGTTTGGTTGTGTTCATATCGTTTGGTTGTGTTCATATTGTTTGGTTGTGTTCATATCGTTTGGTTGTGTTCATATCGTTTGGTTGTGTTCATATTGTTTGGTTGTTTTCATATTGTGTGGTTGTGTTCATATTGTTTGGTTGTGTTCATATCGTTTGGTTGTGTTCATATCGTTTGGTTGTGTTCGTATAACTAGCGGCTGCGATTGGAAAGAGTAAATACTGAATGGGTGAGAGTGATCATTGAATCTTACCCGCATTTTCAGCGACTGGCTGATGAAGCTGGATCGTGAAACACTTTCCCATCGTAGTCATAATTGCTAATACATTGCCCACTTCACTGCATTCATATTTTCCTTTCCAAATACAACTAAAGCATAAATATGATGAATTAGATAGGAACTTATGCGACCATTTACACTGGTAAATTATCCACGCATGTGACAATAATGGAGCTGATCCAGTGACATTAAAGTTATTCCTTAAAGGATCATGGTGATAAAATTTCGATCACACACACACACACACATACATACACACATACACACATTTTGGGCTGAGTGAAAATACTATTATTTCTACTATTGTCGGAGGTATTAGAATTATTATCATAATAGATATTATATGTACAGATGTATATGCTTTATTTCCACTTATAGCTGCGTTATATATGTACTAATATATAAAATTTGTTTTCTATTTAGATAGTAGTCGTTTGATCATAATTCTGTAAGAATTATAAACATCACGAAAACCTGAGCCCACGCCTTTATTATATGTAACATAAAACACACACAAACACACTGCCAGAACTACTCAGGTACATGTACTGATCTCAAATAGATTCTCGACATTTCAACGATAATTTAGAAGCAAGAAATATTTATGTATTAAAAAAGTAAATGGTTAATTAATTTGTGGATTCAATTTTGTTGGCCTTTCTAAATATTGAAAGGGGGTACATTCCTAAATAGCAATATCTCTATATACATTACAGGTATGCATTTTAATTGGTTAAATGTTCATGTGGGTACGTATATATATATATATATATATATATATATATATATATATATAAACGTGTAAAGAGCTACCCGAAGGCTGTCCGCTGTCCGCTGAATATATATCCCCACTATAATTCCACTTCAACACAATGCCAACTTTCAACCGGGTCCCAAAGTTGGCATAAAACTGAGGTTACACTGGCGTATACACTTTGATATTGTATTCAGATCATCGCATAATATTGATCATAGGCGTTAATACAAGTTACCTTGTTAACATATCTTCCATTCTGTGCGATGCGTTTTCGTACATTACCAACATATCAGTGAGACCTTTAACTTGGCCTTGTGGAAATGACAGCAGATCAGGGAAACTCACTACAAAATAATGATATTAGTTAAGGGATGACACTTAAATACATCAGCAGACTTAGCATATATATATATATATATATATATATATATATATATATATATATATATATATATATATATATATATATATATATGCATGAATTATGAAATTGAGTATGCTAAATTATGTATTAATATTACATGTTAATCTATAGTAATATATCAGGGAATATATATATACTGATAATTAGTAATATATATATATATATATATATATATATATATATATATATATATATATATATATACAAATAAATATTATGTTGTGTGTATATATATATATATATATATATATATATATATATATATATATATATATATATATATATATATATATATATATATATATATATATATATATATATATATATATTGTTCATTTATTAAGTGTTATATATTTTAGGACAACATTTTGTAATAAATTTAGGAAGGTTAGAAGTAGATTAAACAAATTAAACGAGATAAAGTTAAATGTCCAGTCTTAAAGTTACCAACGCTAAAGAAATATATCTGAAATCAGCTGTATAACAAGCTTATCCGGCGACATTTATTTAATGAATGCTAACTAGTTTTACAGAATATTCAGTAGCATCTCGGTTTATAAATGATTTAGCACATTCATATAAAAATATAAGAATTATATTTCTTTATTTCGGTGTGTACTTCATGTGGTCTTACAATTTGGCCGATGGCCTCTAGCGAGTTGTAAATCTATTTTCCATTTAAGAATACTATTTAAAACAATAAAATTGAAATCAAAGATTGGTGGTAAGAGATAATCTGACGTTAATCTGACATTAATGATACTAGTTGACATTAATGATACTATCTAGATAGTACATGTATGTAAATCTAGATACAACTTTCTGACGACACCAAGTTTGCACGTGAACGTAAACAGAGCAATTAGTGACCATTGCATTGGGTCATCTCTTCCAACGTGTCGAAGGGCAAAGTAGATCAACACTGGATCACGAAATGACAGGACATGATTGTAATTTGCTACTTTTGGAAAATTCATGTATACATAGTAAAAAAATAAAATGCTTAAAGGAGGGGTAGATGAATGGCCATGAACGAAATCAGTTTGTCTGTACACATTAAACAAAACCAGTACTTACATGCACATGCCACGTTTGCCTTTATATGAAACCATTTGTTAGTAGAATTAACCAGCCATTCCTGAGTTCCTAACTTAGCAACTGGAACATCATCAAACTCTAATTTGGCGTAGATAAAGCCTTGTTCATGTTTATCAGTTAAGAGCCACCATCCGTCTCTATAGAACAGATATATAAACGGCTCGTCTGTTGTAATGTAGAGGTCTCCACCTGTGATCAATCCAGTATTATGACGTAAATATGTTCTGTTAAAAGCCAGAGTAGAGTTGGTACCGTTTCCTTCGATGTAGATCAAAGAGCAGGTTTCTTCTGAAATAAAAATTAATCGCTTTAATAAACCGAAGAGCTGACTGACTAAAGTTGAGGCTCAAGTCATTTAACAATTTTCAAGGCATCTGCTCTTTTAACCATAGTTCAAATTAATATATTATTTATTATAATTAATTTCTGGTTAACACCTTATATATAAATGAACATATAAACTATTAATGAACAAATAGCCTCTGCAAATTGAATATATTTCGTAACAAATTTAACCAAGAAACATGATATATATATAGTGGTCAAGCCATACATCCCCTGATGAAGCGAAACGCTCATGACACAAGACTGCTAATTGTCCTGGCTGGATAGTGAGTACTTACATAGCCTGTAGAAATCTTACGCACAACTGCTAATATTTATTAACTATTTATACGATGAATGTAGACTTAGGGTCCGTTATAATACGACTGTAACACGAACGAAAATATCAGAAATTTAAAGTTAAAATTCTGTTAGGAATATGTATACAGAAGACTATGTATGAATCGTGATTCTCGAAGAAAAACGAACTAATCTACTGCCATCCAATTGTCATGGGTCATGGCAGTCCTTGTTTGTGCTAACTTTATCACCGCCTCGTAGCTCATAGTGTTCCAGAGCAGTAGCTCTCCCGTTGATGAAGATATTTCTCACAAGGGTGGAGTTGTCACTATCCTATCAGTTCTTGTTCTGCCTTTGTGGTTTAAGTAATTTAGTGTTTTATTATAAAATTGGAGTCAGTATTCTACGACTGCCGAAGGCTGGCTTTAATATCTTGGATTTATGAAGCAAGTGAAGAAAAGCCCTGGTAGCCCTCGCTTTCTGAGAACAGATATCGAGTTGTTTATAATTAGAATAATGTACTCCATAACTGACTTTATTAATCTTGAAGTGTGGAAACACTGCTATACTCTATTTTATTGAATGCAAACCATTATGCCTAAAGTTGATAATATAT
>JAODUP010000498.1:200000-202500 GCA_025642065.1 Paralvinella palmiformis
GATCGTCCACCAGTTGTGTACTGATACTCCTCACCTAGAAGCAGATAGCATGCTATTTGAGAATGTTCAGAAGATGATTGATGTTTTACGGCCACTTTTCTGCATATGGTAGGCTAAATAGGCCGAGCGACCTCCAAAGGTAACGAAGCGAAGTCAAAGGTGAAACAACCTGCCGATTTGCCCACGCCGAGATTCGAACACGGGTGATAGTGATCTGTGATCCAACACGCTACCGCTAGACCACGGAGGCGTCCCGATGATGATTAGAAGAATACAAATTATTAATCTGTCTTTGTGTACCGAGTCTAGATATCCAGGAGTCAATAATATTCTAATAATAGTAAACATCGAAATAAATTATTCTTCTCCTCCTGATCAACACGTAAATAAATGAAACTATTGTTTTTAATTCTCAATCAAGGGATTTGTTTTATTATTTTCATATCAGAGGAAGTCTAATGCTATTTACTTGGACGTGGCGTTATTTAGCAATGCCACCATGAGCAACAAACATTCCTATTTCGGGAGCTAAAATTCGAAGCTAAATACAAAATGTAGCATTAAATTGCTTAGGAAATTGTATTTGATGTTACAACGTGTGTAGCTATTAGATATTAATTGATTGATTAATTTGCTGTTGTTTTTTTTTTTTGGGGGGGGGAGAATCCCCAGGCTGTCGCTTATTCAGCACAGCCTCTCTATATTGGAGTGGTTGAGAAACCTCCTCCCCACCACTCACAGGGGAGCAGTACGGAAAAGCCATGAGGGTGGTCATTGCCGGAGTGTTTCACGTCCTCAGGGGGTCTTTAACATCCCCCTTTATTTATTTTTAATAATTCAGTGGAGAAGGCAACGCCGCTTAACGTGGTCAGCCACCCACGATGTTGTGAGCCGAGAAATTAATCTCTGGAAAACGTTCGACCTCTTGCCGGGATCGAACCTGTGACCCTTGGTACCAAGTGATCGGTGCTTAACCGATAGGCCACCGGAGCTCACTGTGTTATATTGATTGTTTGTATAATTAGAGGACAGTATTCTGTCCATACGGCTTTACCTACTTTGTTACCTTAGTTTTATAATATTATGTTCGGGTAATAAAGCCATTGAATAGGTTTGTCATTAGTTGTAAAAACCGAATGTTTTGCAATTGGCCCTATCTTTTTCTACTCTTGGATGTGTCGACATACGGATGTCATGACAAACGATATGGCGGCAAGATATGTAGTTAATCTCTTCTAACATTCATAATTCGTAATAAAGCGCATGAAGCTATCGATGAAAATAAAATGAAATAGATAATAATACACAGTCAACAACAAAATACAACTAGAAATTAACTCCATATTGCAAAATGTTAATTTCACGCAATACGCTATTACTGTTTAATGAATCAACTGAGATGAATGTCACCAATCGTACCATGAAGTCGATTACTTTATATTGGCGGGCTATTAGAGCCTTTCACACGCCTTTCCTAATCGTGGAAGAAATTTGGAAATACGCCAGCTGATTACAACGTATTAAATACCAATCAGGATTAACTGGATTCGAACTTAAAACAGCATCGTACCTTCCGGCCTAATGGCGGTAAGCTAGTCTCCCATGAAGCATCTCTCCGCTGCTCGACTTACCGTTATGGCATCTTCGTAATCTTCATCTCGGGAGACGTATTTCTTCATCTCCCATGACGCCGCTCCTGTCGTAGCCGTTTCAGATTTGTATCTCTCATCCATCTAAAAGTACGAAGAATTCGCCCGAAATCTACTATACGGCTTGACCTAAAGCCCAGGTCTGGTCCTGTTTTATAGTCGACAAAAATGGATCGATATAAATGATCGGTCACTGAGGATAAAAGTGAGCTCCGGTGGCCTGGCGGTTAAGCGCCCGACACTTGGTGCCAACGGTCACAGGTTCGAACCCCGTAAGAGGTCGAAACTTTTCCAGGGATTAATTTCTCGGCTCACAACATCGTGGGTGGCTGACCACGTTAAATGGCGCTGCCGTCTCCACTCAATTATTTAAAATAAAGGGGGACGTTAAAAACCCCCTGTGGACGCAAAACACTCTGGCAGTGACTACCCTCAGGGTATTTCGGCTCCATCTTTCCGTATTGCTCCCATGTGAGTGGTGGGGGAGGAGTTTTTCAACCACTCGAACAAAGAGGCCGTGCCGAATAAGCGACAGCCCGGAGATTCTCCCAGAACAACAAAAATCAAAACAAGGATAAAAGTGTTGTACAGATAAATTCATTGGCTAGGTTATATCAAGTTACCTGCTGATTCGAATGTCGACCTCTTCCGTCAATGGGTTTATGTTTTGATACACGGTAGCGAGGGCAGCCGGGGATGTTTTTTTGTTTAATTATTAAGTTGTCCAATTTAATATTTCTAAGTTATATACTTATTTTGTATTGATTTTCGTCGACAAAGGACGGACCGACGGACGGGGACACACACACACATATACATACATATATATATACACACACACACAAACACAC
>JAODUP010000498.1:205000-220000 GCA_025642065.1 Paralvinella palmiformis
TATATATATATATATATATATATATATATATATATATATATATATATATATATATTTAAGAACATATGCATACAATTAATTTCTATGACTAAGGCAAGCAGTTATGACTTCATTACCTGGGCCATTTTCAAACCAGATTTTATGTCAGCTATACCAATTATATAGTTATAATAACGTATAGAGTTTTCCTTGAATATCATAGGCATAGTACAGACTGAGTATAACTGCACCTAGGAAAAATAATTATATTTCCACATACTACTAAGGTGAATTTTAATTATGGTAAGTTCTTATATAAAATACATCAACCACACGAGCTGTCCCCAATGCACTACTCGAGATGCGATATATATATATATATATATATATATATATATATATATATATATATATTCATAGCAATATAGTATATACAATGATGTAAACTACTTTTCAGCACTAACAACAAAGAAGAAACACAGAAAAAAAGAGTAAAAGAAGAAACTAATCATACATCCACCTAAACATGGCGTAGCCAATACAGATCAAGTCAATCAATAACTGAACCTTTCTAATATCGAAATCAATCAAAAGCCTTCTATCCATAATAAGACATAATTCTTTAGGTTTATCACCTAATTTTTACAGATTTCATTACAATGAAAAGTGTATTGCCACATTGGAGTGTCAATTTCAGAAAGCTCCCTTTTATCAAAGTTTGGTAATAATATGTTTCTATTTTGTGCAACGGGAGACCTTCGTTATTTACATAAAAAAGAACACAAACTAGTACACTGATAATTACTTTTTCTGATAGAACCATAAAAAGAGAAGAATCTATATTAGATTATATTGCTTTCCACAGGATGTCTCAAAAGTCTACAATTTATTCTTGGTGACAGATTCAATATTCAACACATTTTCTCCCAGTGACGCATAGTCCATTTATATCTGGTAAACTCAAACGCAATAATGAAGATCCATAGAAACTGGTATAATCTGTGTGGAACATGAATGAACGAATATCAACTGTACAAGACCCAAATTTGTTCTCCACACAATATCATGTAACGCACTATTAAAATGTTTTTACGTTTTCATTGGCAATAGGATCGACAAGGTGACAAAGGCATTTCTGAACCTGTAGTGTTTCTCAATTTAAATATAATCGGGGCATGTTATACAGTATAATATGTTTTTCTTTATGAATCGAAAATAACGTCACATTCCTTATTAAATTTCTCACATAGGCCCAGTAGTATTTGTGTGGCACGCCTTATAGGTGCAATCAGACACAGGTCGTCCGCATAACTTAAGCTACCTAAATAGATATATCCGCTGAAAAATATCCAACCCCCGTTTGTTTTAATCGACTAGTTAATTCATCCATATATACACAGAACAGTATGGGGTGTAATATTTCTCCCTACTTCACTCCATTGGAAGTGCTAAAAAGGATGACAATAATAGCCATTCCAGTTGACTCTGAGTTGGCATGCATATATGCTAGGAAACGACAGGTAAGTGGACATATATCATACTTTCTAAGCAGCCTGAATAGTTTTATATATTGCACCCGATCAAATGCTCGCGATGCATCCAATAACACAACGTACATACATTCTAGTTGAGTTATTAATTATACAATAGTCTATAATTTCCTGTGTACAAATGTACAGTGAGTGGTAGAATGCTTAGCCTTAAAACCATATTGCAAATCAGAAGTTAGTGCATACCTATGTTTCTCAGGTAATACATTTTCAATTAGTTAACCAATAACACTTACTAAAGCAATTGCCCTGTAATTACTGTTTTCATTTACCGATTGTTTCCCTGTTTTTCGGAATAGGAACCCGAATTGACAATAACATATTTCTAGGAGACACACCATGTTGCAGCATAATATTGAACAATAAAGTCAAATGAACAATAGCTTATGGCAACCATTGATCAGGAAATCTAACGAAACATCTTCAACCCCATCTAGTTTATGAGGTTTCAACCTGCGAAAGGCCATGCTGACATCTTCTGTGGTATAATGATCTGATGATGTACATGTTACAGTGATAGTGGACCATTTGATGTTACAGCCCAACTCAGTTAGGACGCTTTTCATATCATTATTATTATAAGATACACTGTTGTACAAATCGTTGTATTTATTTCTAAATATTGTACTAATTTCGTCATCACATTGGGAGCTATCAGCGATATTGGACATGTTACATCGATTATTGGTAAGGCGTTTCATACCCTAAGTCACGTTTTTCCCGACAATATAATGAGCGTGTCATTTATAAGACCCAAGTATAGCTTGGTCTCGTTGGGCAGTTTTATTACTCGCTTGTAGATAGCTTGAGTCCTACGTTTTATGTCATATATAATACCGTGTCGGGGACAGCCATAATCCTGCTAAATTATGTGCCAAAATACTGACTGTTCCTTTTATCGTTTGACATTATCATTTCTCCCTACAATCTTAGGCTTACTTATACGAGGAATACATTGAGATCTGGCCTGACTGCACGAGGATAGTATGGAACTATAGTATGTATCAATATCACTACTGCGATCCCTAAAGAATATATTATTACGATACATAGCTTGAATTGGAATATATATATATATATATATATATATATATATATATATATATATATATATATATACCAGCCAGTAAGTTACATCTCTATATGATATAATTTGACCACGTGTAGTCTTTTGCTGGGAAGCTTTACGTGAAAAAAGTACATCCCGGATATCATTAAAATATTCTGTATTTAATGCAATGTCCACTACAGTGGGAATGTGATCTGATAGATTACCACCTCCGTGTATGGAGTTATACAACTACAGAACACAGCACAGCATCTGGCTGACCTGTTAGTAACACATTGAAGTCAATACTTGAAGTACGACACACGTGTGCATCATTCATTAAATTTGACATTGATATGTTATTATTGTCACAGTGGTAATGCTCCTGGACCAAACCAATGTCAACATTTTGCAGAAACCTATCCAAGTAGTCTAGAAGATTATCTCTGTGACCTCCACTATTCCAGTACGCTATGACAAGTTTTGATTTTCTAAGAGTTATGTACAGTGTTTTTATTCGTAATTCAGGAGTACAGGAGTACTGTGTCTGCTACAATCACTTAGTTGCTCGATTTCCCGGCCAAATACATAAATGATGTCCCCCCAACAACGTAAATTTTGCACGGAATATAAAGTTATCCTTCTCTCCCCCTTCACACACACACACACACACACACACACACACACACACACACACACACACACACACACACACACACACACACACACACACACACACACACACACACACACACACACCTCTCTCTCTCTCTCCCTCTCTCTCTCTCTCTCTCTCTCTCTCTCTCTCTCTATATATATATATATATATATATATATATATATATATATATCAATAAGTCTAATGAAGTCTCGTACTAATTATACTAATAAGGAAAAATCCCCGTATCACGTAGTGGCCAAATCAATGCCGTTTCTTATTTTTGATCATTCTAAACATACCAATTATAATGTTTTCAATTGGTTAATCAAGTTAATCGGGGGGGGGGGGGTATTAACAAATATAGATTTAAGAGGAACATATGGTGTCATCCTGTGATGCACATATATTCCGTTTTAACAATGTGAAGTAACGCATTGACCCGCAAAGCCAATGTGACGTGGGTAAGTTTCTGTTTTTATTTGTACCTGTATGTGTAAGCGCTTGCTTGCGTGTGTGTGTATGCGTGTGTGTGTATGTGTGTTGGCACATTGATAGGCGGCTAGAATATAATGATTATAGATAGAAAAAGAAAAAGTAGAATTATTAAGCTTACTCTCAGTCTATTCATTTTCAGAGGGAAAGTGTATTTGTTTATAAAGAAATGTTTTTTTCTTGTGCCGACCCAGCCTGACAGTTGTCAATACCTCTCATGGATGAATAGCTATTTATTAATACATATTCAAACAATGATCGTTTTGTTGTTATCAATATAGGCAAGCCTTGAGACTTCGGTTACCAAAGACCAATCTGCGACCACTATCCAGTCTACTTGTACACAGCCAATCATTGGAACAGCGACGATACGAAATACCCACGCAGTTGTGAATAAGGGTCTTTCAACATTACTTGCATTGTCTATAGCTGTAAAGGTTTTAAGCAGGCTGTAGATGTAGTGTTCAATGTGCTTTTAAACTGTGATGGGATGGGGTTGTGTCAAAGGTTCATCCATCCGTCATCCATAGCACTATAGCCTTCACTGTCGAACAAACGTACAACCAAGAACACCATCTCATCCACTGCCCAGCCCACCCGAAGTACCGAAAAAGACTTATAAGTCATTCCCTCTCTGTCTGAAGACTTTGAACTCCTAGATCATCGCCTAGCAGCATAGATGATAAGGAAATCAACATTTCAACTAGACATCGTCATCCCACATCTCATGAAAGATTCCTATAGACACTACCTTCAAACATAAAGACACAACACAGGTGAAAACCAGGTGGCTGTGTCCAATAGGCGACAGTCAGGGGTATTTACACCAACTTACAACAAGTATAAGGGTGTGTCAAACGTTGCTACACCCTGGTGAATTACTCACGACTAAATAATATCTGACCTGCGTATCTGAACATACGTCAGGTAATGTAATTTTGGTCTTCTCTAAGTCAGGGATGACTAATAACTCCATCCAGTATATAAAGGCAGGTCATATCGAGTAGTGAATTTGGTCATTAAGTATCACAATATGTTTGTTTATCATGATATTGAAATAAAAAATATTTGTATTGTAGCGACCAAAGTAGGCACGTCGTCTGAAAAGACAACGCAGAAATTGATATTTGCTTATATACCTTTCTTTCGGGGAGTCAACAATAACTAGCCATATGCGAACATTGCCACGATTGATGGGATACGAGGAGTGATATATAGTAATGGCTCCCCTAATCTTATTATCTGGGATTTTAATGTTCAACTTATAAAAAAAAACTGTTATCACTAGGATGGGCGATGGGTTCTTACAAGCATGGTTCTATATTATAGGATGTTACGTGTGCCGGTAATCTTATTATCTCCGATTTTATGTTTGAACAATCAATTCACTACACGAATGGCAATAGGAGCTGGATCGATCACTGTCTAACGTTCTCCGATTAGACCATATATGTTATATGGTGTGGAATAATGCCACTGGATGAGTACAAATTCCAGTGACCATCTGCCAGTGATGGTGACAATATTCCGTACATGTAAATCACCGGTGAGTGATCAAATTGCTACTTCTCGTGTGATACAATTCATTCCAGCGAAACAGGATAATTATTTAAAGAATATGATGCACAAACAATAGTTAGGCAATGCTCAGAAATATAAGCCTAAATCCTCTGAAACTCAGAGACAAAAAGAGTTTCTGGTGACGGATGTGCATCAACAGTGGTCGCTATAGACCAGAAACCATCTATATGTGCTACAAATATGTTAAAAGCTTCTTATAAATATTTAGGCAGACCACGCGATTGATCAAGATTTGTGTAATATTAACTCTACAGATATGGAAGAATTAATCAATATACTTCGTCATAACGCCTCACCTACCATCGGCAGCATAACGGTTGAACATTTGATGTATGAAAAGTGTGAACAGGTATAATATATAGCATTATAATATTCAATACATGCATACCATTAACATTTACCTAAGGTGCCATAATACCTATCTTTAAAATTCAACATTAAATTCCAATCAACCAGAAATGTATAGACCGATTCCTTTAATACAACATTCTCTAAATGATAGAATTTACTATGAAACCGGATGCTGAAATAAGACATCCTGCTCGAATTTAGGAAAGGACATGGGAATTTGAAGTGGTACCAGACTGTTGTCTGATCCTGTAGGTTATTGTAATTATGAAGGTTCGCCTCTTTAAATATTCAGTCTAGATGCTGAAAACACAGTTATTTTTTTAATTTATTGACATAATTCCCAATAATCACTGAAGCGTATGGTACAACCCGTATGCCAGCTTAACGACGTTTACCAAATGGCAAGGTGAATTTAGTGTCAGCCTTAATGTAACAAAGGGCACGAGACAATGTAGAATTTTGTCGTCGTGTTTGAATTTTTTTAAACAATTTACTTATTGGCTTAACATCAAATAAAAGTGACGCGTCTATTGATAACTTGAGGTTGAATTCGTACGAGTATGATGATGACGTCACGGATGTCACCGTAACCGGATCTACTATATATTATTTAATTATCAGATATCACGAATACAGCAAAAATGACCTTTTTACTTTCGGTATTAAAACAATTAAGTTATGCTAATTGGCAAATGTATAACAGGAATGTGAACCGGAAATGGTACCTGAGCTCTTGACATATACCAGGTGACGATAAGAAGATACCTGGCACCATTTGTAGTAATAATAGCAAGTGTAACGAACATACTAAAATACGAGAATCAGTAAATTTAGGTAATCATACCATTCGCCCAGCAAATGTGCAATAGCTAACACAGGTGGAACTACTGATCTAAGAACTTATCTCTCTAAATGCCTGAACGCCTGTATTAATTTATGGTAGATAATGTATTTCCCATCGAGGATAATAACGTAAAATGGCTGAATATAGAAAACGGTTATCTCCTAAAGCTAACAACGAGACTAAACAAATATATCCAAACGACTTTACTTCTTATGGCGGTTATTATCCTGCTATCTCGAGATATTTTAAATTGTAATATTTTATATCTCTGTACAATAGAATTGTTAATGTTCCGACACCTTTGTTAGATCTCACGATTAATTTATTGTCATTGTTTGGTGTAAAACAAGGTGGTTATTCCCGGCTCAACTGTCAGTGATATGTTAAACACGGGAATGTCTTCCTTTACTATCCGCTTTTAAAAAGCGATCAACAGTCAATTCTGGCCATGCCGATCATTACCTAATCGATTCCATAGATGCTCTTGTATGCCACGAAATATTTAAAGACTATATTCGAATGGGCAAACTATGAATACTTTATACGAGATATAGAATACGACACATCCACATTTCATCTACAAGGAGTCAGACTCACTTTCTGCTGTAAAGTGTCACTTGTCGTATAGATCATAAGTGAGTGAGACAGTGGGTTATTTTTCATAACAACCAATATAAATAAGACGATTAGATTAGACGTCCAACAGAGATAGTTAATACTAGGATTCGAACCCTAGACTACAGTGTGTTAATGGTGTCCTGAATGTAAAGGGTGTTAATTTCTCGTTGTTTTTCTTTTTATTGCTGCTGCTTCTGCTATCAACAATGATCGCCACGCTACGGATGATAAAGACGAAGACAATTGGTGTTGATGATGATAATGTTGATGATGATAATGATGGTGAGAATGGGTATGCAGATGAAGTTAGAACACATATTAATGTCTTACATAAATTGAATGGAAGCTGAACATGAGCATGTAGTTGTCTTATCCGAATTTTCAATTCCAGGTTCATTGAACTGGATCATGAAGCACCTTCCCATGGTAGCCATGATGGGTAATACGTTGTTTAATTCACCGGATTCTTGTTTTCCGTTCCATATACAACTTAAACAGAATGAAAGATAACACATTACATCTTTTACGGCATTAAACCAACACAAAATACAGATAAATGTACGTCTGCACAAATATACATATTTGTATACTTTGATGTATTATTCGTATGTTGTTGCATAACAGAACTCTCAAAAGAGATCGCCTGGCTACCATATTTTAATTTCCGTGGTGGCAATTCTAATCCATTACCATCATATCAGTCAGAGCCTTAATCTTGCCTTTTGGAAATGATAACAGATCAGGAAAGTTTATACAGATGCATATATTTATAAAACAAAACATTCTTTGATACAAATGTTGTTACATTGCTACAGTTTCAAACATGATGCTTACTTTTAGAAGGTGTTACAGGTGCAGTAAAGCTGATAGCTGTATTTCTATTCAATCTTTAAAAAAACTAAAACAATAACAAACACTAATGATAATAAGAATAAAAATATAATTCGCATTCGTGAATATTTGTTTGATTGTTAATCTGTTCGTTGTTGATGCCAGTATAAAGCACTCTAAGAATGTACCTGATTCAGTAGTGGTAATGATTGATCGTGACTGTACTGGACATAATGGCTTTGACATCCGAGGTCATCTGAGGTGGCATGAAGACAAATTGATGCCATTATTGAAAAAGCAAATATTTAGCCTGCAAGAAAGTCATGTATTCCATGTGCAGGCATTAAATAAACGGGTCCAAGAATCAGTGTTAAATAACTGGCCCAAAAACTAGCTTTATAAACGTGCCACCGTTCCAGCATTAAATAAACACGACGACCTGGTAATGCTCACTACGATAAGTTAGTCGACATAATTCCTGATCAGACTCAACTCAGAGTTTGAACCTTTATGATTCCCACCACTTTGTCATTGTCTCAGTCTAGAATGGGAAATATCGATCATGCCCCTTAGTAATTTGCATCCACCATATATGTGCATCGGATGATGATGATGATGATGATGGTTGATGTTTTACGGCCACTTTTGTGCACATGGTAGGCTAAATGGGCCAAGCGACCTCCAAAAGTAATGAGGCGAAGTCAAAGATGAAACAACCTTCAAATAAGCCGGCGCAGACATTCGAATACGGGTGGTAACGGGTGGTAATGATATGTGGTCCAACACGCTACCGCTATACCACGGAAGCGCCCACATACGTGTTGGAACAAGATTGGCTGTTAAGAAGCTTAAGCTGGAAAGGATTGACGCTACGGTAATTTCTAGTTGAGGCAAGGAAGAAGATGTATTCTTTCTGAGAATTGCTTTGTTTCCAACTAATATGACACCCTATTTGCAATTCTTTAATGTTAAGCTATTTTATTTGATTAAATGAGAAAGAAATTTAATTATCGAAGATGGAGCATATGGTCAATAAGATTAGAACCTTTTAACGAATTAAAAGTAATTGTCAAGACCAAGGGCATCTCATTAGAATAAATGTATGATTCTTTAATTAATATAAATACGCAATACCAGAACTGAGCAAATATACTATGACGAAGTAGGAGTAAGTAGGACATGAAATGTTTATTAATGGTCGTTAAAACGTACACAGGTAACATAAGTGACTAAGTGTATCCAATCAACTTAAATATGTGCATGACAAAACAAGTGGAAGAACATAATGTAATGAGGTGAAAATATATATAAATGACGTATTAATATGCATTAGTTGAACCTTTATATTGGTTGAATATATATTATAACTTTCATACTTAAAATAGGTATGTTAAAATAGTTCATATATCTATAAGAGTAAGTGACCAAATCCTGTTGATAAGGAACTGTTCCAGTAATACGTCAATAACTAATACCTCTCCGTTCTAAAACCCTGCATAACACTCACGAATTATAATATCATATTTTGTGAGAAGACCATTAGTATGAAAGCACAAGATTGAAGTAGATAAGAGTCCTAACAAGCCCCGGTAAATTGTCACACGCTAGTTGGTGGCTGTCTTATCCGTGACCAATAGGCCATCTCTTTGTGCAAATACCACATTCCACAAACCTGCTGTACAACAGTACATTGCAGTTTTATTAAGAACTCTATTTACTATATATATAACTTGTATTTGCTTACCAGCTTCGCTACTAAACTTTATTTGGATTAATAAACAGGATGAATAATTTAAAGGATTATTATAATTGAAAAAAAATATTTGATTAAATAATGCGTAGACGTTTCAAACATAATTTAAGAAAAGTTATGAATTGTTTTAGAACATTTCAGTATGTTTCTGACCTCTGACCTAGAAGTAAATTCAGACAAGACTAGATTTGAGCTAATAGAACTCAGAAGATAATATTATGATATACTCGCAGTGTAATATAATTACTTTTAATTTAGAGAATGGATCCCTTTAAATGCTTAGGCATATCTATATACAGCAATAAAGAGACTTAGTCTGTAAAATCTATTCTCAAGTTGCAGTAAAGATATCTAAAATAATATAATTGTGGAATAAACACTATATTATAATGTTTAGAAATATAGTCTTGTTAGTAGTTTTTAATATCACAATTACTTTACCTATTGTTATTCCTATTGACACACCATCCACATAATTCTTAAACGAAATACAGACAGAACTTTTGAAATTACTCCGGAACAATAATATCGAACGTATACAAAGATGAAGATTATGTAAAACAGTTTATAACAATGCAGAGCAGAAAGTAGTAGAATTACCCGAAAACATTATTTAAGAAGTGGAAACAATATTTTAATAGTGATTTATATAGGACTTATTCAAATTATAACCGCATTTGTATGGTAGTATGTAATGAAGCACTATACATATGAAAGTTGAGTAATTCAGACCTATGCCAGTTTTGTGATGAAGAAATATTAACTGTGTTTCAATCATATTTATAATGCAAAATTACTCAATATTACTGGAAGGACTTGGAAATCTACGTATATAGCAAACCAGAAGTTGCCATTCCCTTTACGAATGAAACATTATTTAACATCAAATGGTACAAATATGAAAATGTTTAATGTGATCTTCTAGCTAAGAAATTCCTTTGTCATTCGCCTAGTATTAATATATTCCCATCAATTGGCAAATACACGCTACAGTTAAGTAAAACTGATAAAACATTAAAACGGGATCTGTGGCCAAAATAATAATTTGGAAATAATTATTCAGTAAGCCAGGTCGCTTTCAAGTTAACAGCTACTGGAACCAAAAGCCTGTACCCATAATATGACATAATTATTTTATGAGTATATTTGTGAAATATACTTCTTTTTTAAATGTAGATGCGTGACTATCAATGATGCTGAAAGAAAACATTTTGTATAAAATATATGATGAATTTATCGTTGTGTCTACTCCTGCTACATTCTTGCCATTGATCCAAATCGTATAATTTAAAATATGATATATTCTTTTATTAAAATTATAATAGGCATGGATGTCTAATGGACATGCATGTGTGTTGCTGTACATGCACGTATATATGGATATATGTGTAAATAAACTCAGGTGGTTAATTATATGAATCTGTATTTCAGCATATGTATCGGGGCTCACTCTACTATAAAATATACGTTAGCAAAGGTTGCTAAGCAAGCCGATGGTTCGTTTAGCAAATACAAAACTTCTTTAGGAGAAGCCAATTTATGCCTTAAAGTATTGCGTTAAGCCTATAATGATCTCCGGTGGCCCAGCGGTTAAGCGCCCGACACTTGGTGCCAACGGTCACAGGTTCGAACCCCGTAAGAGGTCGAAACTTTTCCAGAGATTAATTTCTCGGCTCACAACATCGAGGGGGGATGACCACGTTAAATGGCACTATCGTCTCCACTCAATTATTTAAAATAAAGGGGACGTTAAAAAAACCTGAGGACGTAAAACACTCTGGCAGTGACTACCCTCAGGGTATTTCGGCTCCATCTTTCCGTACTGCTCTTCTATGAGTGGTGGGCGGAGGAGATTCCTCAACCACTCCAACATAGAGGCCGTGCCGAATAAGCGACAGCCTGGGGTTCTTCCTGAACAAAACAAACATGCTAACGGGTGATCAAGCAATACAGAGCTGTAGGTTTGAGGAGCAAGATCCTTCCAACTAGAGTCTGGCTAGCATCACAATCTCTCTTATGCATCTGTTGATTCACTTGGAGATACTTAGACGTTTTGAACTCGAATGGAATATCAGTGATAATGATGTGGATTATCCGAATACATACATCTCCCTTGCCACATCAACAAAACATCCTATATCAACTTCAGTAATATGAAGCGTTACTTTCTTAGCATCAATTCTTGTTTCACTATAAGAATGTAGGAGATCCAAGTTACGAAGGGACATCATGGGTGTTCTTACTTTTAGAATGTGCAATGGGATTCCTGAGTGCCCCAGTGAATTTTGAAAATATGTGGGATGATTGACTACTTCAGTCTGGCTTTTACCAGTGAGCGTGTAACTGATCAAACATGACTATTATCGATCTGAAGGCTCGTTGATTTAAAGCTGGTAACCTTTTATAATGGTAATGGGGTGTGATTGCTTACTTAATGTTGATACAGAGGCAGGGGCATATTGTTTGAAATTATTTCTGGTCCCATTTGTAACTGCGTGCGATTTTAGATGTCAAACCAAATGTGCCAATGATAGCCAATTCTATGTTTGATCATAACGTGGGAAGACAGGTTTAAATTTAATCATAAAATTATTACTTTGCTTAGCTGCCAGTGATATTGATAAAAAACTTGACATAGCTTGATAAGAATCAAAATGTGTTAATATTCATAACTATGACGAATGTTTAAAACGAATTAGATCGATATTGAAAATATTCTGATTTTCCGACTGCTCTTCGGGATATCAAAGAGGTGTCATAGGTTATATCAAAGTAATGGTAAGTTTAATTAAAACAGAAACACTGAGAAGATTTAAACAAAAGATTATACAGAACAGCGCAAACTATACCTTAAGCACATGTATTAAGATAGAGTTTGGGAACTGAAATAATTAGATATATAATATTTGTCCTAAAATCTCCCCCCCTCTCTCTCTGTATATATATATATATATATATATATATATATATATATATATATATATATATATATATATGTGTGTGTGTATATATATATATTTTATATATATATATATTCACACAGAATAATAATTTTTTAAATCATACGGACTGGAGTAAAACATATAGCGCCAGACTGAAGCAAACGCCGACACCATACACTATAGAGGACACCTTCAGGTAGACAGATTGGCATAGTATAGATAAGAATAAACAATGGCATCAACTGTTCTATGATAACATCTCATGTTTGATTTAATCAAAATATTCACGTAATCTAATTATCACCTTTCACTATAACCAGAGGGAATAAAACCAGGCTATCAATTGATGATTCATTAGTTGTAGTTCATTAGATGTATTAGAGTTCGCCCGTACGCGTATGATTATATATATATATATATATATATATATATATATATATATATATTGTGTGTGTGTGTGTGTGTGTATGTGTGTGTGTGTGTGTGTGTGTGTGTGTGTGTGTTTTAGGGTACATAGTAAGAGGCAAGAGGCACAGAGCATCAACATATCTAAACGTCCTTTGAGACCTACCTCCATAATTCTAAATATAAATACAACTATACATACATTAATCTAAATATAAAATGTTCCATACCTGCACAGTTCGATACATATATACGTATGCTTATGCATGTGTCTGGTCTACTCATCAGCCTGTGGGGTCCAGATAATTCGCTTTTCGTACGCGACAAATATGTCACGTCCACAGGAAAGCGGCTACATGCAGGCTACGTACAAAAAGCGGAAGCACGTAAAAACATACCATTTAATACCACAGCTCGCAGCAACCAAGACGTGCGTGTGGTTCCTTGGCGACTTACTACATACATATTATAAATACTTTGACACCACAGTTTACATTTAACATACATTTTCTGTGGCAAACTTCGGCGAGGCGCCTATATTTGCACCTGAATATATTAACGGGAATGATCATATATTAGCCATTGTTTCCAAGGAAAATAATACACCAATCAAATATACGTTAATCTTGCTTCAGACTCTCTTAGTGGTTGTTATTGGGTAGCCTTAAATAACTGGATACAAGTGACATAATTATATCAGTAATTATAATTGTTTCTATGGCATAAACACTTTCTCTGCTATTAAAGCACTGATCGGCTTGTATCTAACATTATCTATCCAACTTTATTCTCGCATTTAGTCGAATTTTCCAGGATATATATATATATATATATATATATATATATATATATATATATATATATATATATATATATATATATATCACCCTTCAGTCTGGAAGGTGGAAGCTAATCCAATGGTTCCAACATGAGGAATCCACTGTACGCGCTGTACTCCAGCAAAATGCCGTTGGGAACCCTTCCAGGAACTATGTATGGTGCACATACGAATGAATTGCGAATGCTATGATTTTGTATAAAGTCTGCAAAATGTTTGTTACGGTTTCATCCCATTCTGAGCATCTTTGGTCACTTACATAATCTACCTATCGTCCGCACACATAAACACGTCATATCCGGTTTTCTCCAGTTAATTAGATCCGGCATTTGTTCACCTGTAATTACTAACATGAGAACCAGTGGGCCTAGAGTTGTGACGCAACATGTACAGCGTGACTATAGGCAACTAAGTATATGTAATGTATAGGATAATTAACTCATTATAGCAATTCTACGGTGTTAAATCCCTTTTATAAAAAAATAGAAAAATAGCTACTATAGCTGGCACGATTAGATTCTCTGTCACGTATAACTTGCTAGCTATATATAGATTATTTTCGTGGGTTTGTGCAATGGATTAGAGATAACTGCAAGGCTGCTGATTAGTCATTGAGCTGAATATACTCGCATGTTCATTGTTATCATATGATGATTGTTGACGCCACGAACAGACACAGAGTAAAATTATAGCAACAAGCACGTGTCTTATTGTCATCATTACACAAATCTACCTGAAGAGAAAGGTGCCAGTTGGAAAAGGACTATTTTAAAGGACACCTGTGTTATTTCGGGGGATGGGTATACATTTCTACATACAGGCAATTAAAATATCCACTTCTTATAATATCATTATAATCTGTTGATTCGTTTTGACAAGGTATTGTATTTTCATATTAGGATAACCTAATATTGACGTTATGGCGTGATAAACATTGTAAATAATTGATCACCCGTGTAACCATGAAAGTAATCCCCGATTCCAATTACATCTGAAATGTAAGAATTACATTGTTACATCTGTAAATAACGATTACAAATATAATCAAATGTGATTTCCGATTACAATTATCCTTTCTCTGATCGTCTGTTAGCTAACTAGTTAACA
>JAODUP010000498.1:222500-252500 GCA_025642065.1 Paralvinella palmiformis
GTAGGTAAGTAGGAGTTGTGACACATATAAATAAATAACTATTTCATTAAGCACGCTGACAGAACAGTGACTTGATACCACCACATGTTATCCAAGAACAACAAAAAAAGAGGCTGTGGTGAATATTGAGGTATGTTTGTTGCTAATCCCGTCGTGTGTCGTATAATAACTTGACTGCAGTGGGTAACATTTTTGCTTCATACAGTAATCACATTGTCGGTGTTCGCCTTTCTGATCGATGTATTGTGAAAATAAGATGAAATAGTCCGCTGGCACGTCATAACAGGAAGCCAGAAATCTATTCACGTAATTTTCAAAGCACATACCATTAATCATGATCAACACCGATCATTTGTTAATGAAATTTTACCTCCCTCGTATCTTGACTACGAGATTGCCAAACCCCTACGCCAGGTAGGCCACTGTGCTCGATCTGTTTCGACGATATTGGATAGAAGATTGTTATTATTATAATTATTGCTTTTGTTATATATACATTTAAATTCCATTTCCCAACTGTTCAGCTT
This sequence comes from Paralvinella palmiformis, assembly GCA_025642065.1. Classification (NCBI taxonomy): domain Eukaryota; kingdom Metazoa; phylum Annelida; class Polychaeta; order Terebellida; family Alvinellidae; genus Paralvinella; species Paralvinella palmiformis. The sequence goes on from JAODUP010000498.1 coordinate 223,028, forward strand.
AAAATGCATTTATCTGGTTATTTATATGGGAATACAAGTATATTTCCTGAATAGTATATGTAAAGAAATGTGCATGTGTGCGTGCCGTTGATGAATACACATAGATAGATAGATAGATAGATAGATAGATATATAGATAGATAGATAGATAGATAAGGAGCTGGATGTAGATAGACAAACACCTCGGTGACACACCTAAATCTGTAGATAGAGAGGATTTCATAAACTTACGTATAATGAATTCTAACCACACGCTGTTGTCCCCACTTAGTATTGTTACATTGCATGCATGAGCTGTACTCGTGAGTCCATTACCAAACATTGCTTATCATGCTAAAAGCTATTTACAGTTCACTTATATATGCTAAACGCCGGCTTCCTTTGGCCATAGTCTACTATCTAGATGTCCATTCGTTGGATTCGATAGCACTTAAAGCCTAACAACTACAAACATATGAACACGTAAAACATATTAAACAAATAACATAGCATTTGGGATAGTAATGAATAGATGATTAACAGGTATTATGTTTGTATTTGGCAAGTGCGAATAAATGTTTAATTGGGAGTGTCCGATTTGTTAGTGGTCTAGTGGTATATATATATATATATATATATATATATATATATATATATATATATATATATATATATATATATATATAGTCAATGAAGGGTGGAACAACACGTTTTATGTAGGATAGGATAAACAAATTGGTGACTGTCTCAGTGATATCTCTGGCTGGATGGCAAACAATAAATTTTGGCTCAATGCCAACAAAACAGATTTCATCATTATAGGTACATCCAGACAACGCAACAAACTTATTCATTTCTTCCCTACGAATATCATAACATCATATCATCAAACACTATATGTAATCTTGGTGATTTAATTTCAGAAAACATATTTCTCTGACATGTCGCTCCCGCTCCTGCAACTCTCTTCTTTATAACATAGCATCTAGACATATTCTAGAACTTCAGTGTTTTCAGAACTGCTTGGCTAAGGTTGTCACACGGTCTCCTCGATTTTTCCATTCTGTTCCACTTCTGAAATCTCTTCAGGCGGCGTAAAGAGGATTTCTTCCCATATCCAAAAATTAAACAGCGTCCAACTGAAAGTATGATTACATTAACCAATCATTGTTTTAATAGGGCTGAACAATAGTTACCGACATATCCTAGCACCTAAATGTGAATGTGATGTGCCATCATCACTCACTTACCTGCATTGTACCGTTAACACGAATAAACATAACATAACGACTATTTCGATAACTATTTATTAATCAAAAGGAGAAATGTATTTAATGTACAATAACTGGTAAGAGACACGATCTATTAAATATGATCTATCGGGGTGGAATATTAACCTTCCAATGTTTCTGAATTGCTGCAGACAATGGTGGGATGTCGAAATATTTCAGTTTCAGTATAATATTAATTACTGATTAACTAAAGGTAATAATTTCTCTCCCTATTAGCAAATTCGGTCATTAGCTGAACACGTGTTTGTTTGTGGTTTCGTCCCATCATTGATTTCTTTCGAATGAGATTGTCATGTATATTATTCAATCTGCAACATAAACACACCGCATTATGTCATATCTTGTTAATTACATTAACCGTAAGTTTCACCAAATAAACAACTAGTCCTTGAGTTGTGACGTATCGTGTACTACATGACCATAGCTATGTAGCCTATGGAATTAATAGGTTAATTAGCACACCAAAGTAATTGTGTTGTGATTGTAAACAAATATGCTGTATATAAATTAAGTGTTTTTTGTTGGGCAATTGTCTTATACATTTATATTTGCGCAGATCCGTTCGAGCTATTTGCAAACTTGCTGATTAATAATGCAGCTGAATCTGCACGTATATTCTGTATTGGCAAATATAGCCTGGTGAAATCAAACATATACACACAATTGAGAGTGACTACTTTTCATGCTGAAACATCTGTAGTATATCACCAGTCCCTAAGTCGCCAAGTAACACAAAAAGGAGAATCACCTACAGCCGTGGTGATTGGGAATAAAACACCCAAGTTAAATCATGGCAGTTGGGAGAACGTTTAGGTTAATTATCTAGTCAGCCCTATTTATAGCTATTTTTCAGTTAGTGTATCTTTCTTCAAAGCAACACTATACTAACTATAAACCCCAATTGCCACTGTCTTCAAAGGTCAGTTTATACAACGAGCAGGTGTCATTGGGCGACTACTATTAAAACTGATAGCTGAATTCACATTAAAAAACCGATATGTGTGCTAAACCAGACTGTAATAGCATTATAGCTTCTGTGCTGTTAAAATGAGTGGCTAACGTTTTCAAACTAGACCTAATGGCTGCTCTTCAAACTATAGTTATAATTACGTCCCTAAATGTTAAACTAGAACTAACGTACTGCGCCTGAACTTGCATATCAGTCCATTATTGTTAAGCTGGAGACGAAGTTGGCCAGAAAAGTTGATTGAGCCAAAACCTTTTAGCAGAGTTTCTGCTTTATCTGGAACTTCAAGTGTCTTTCAAGTGAGTTATATCATCAGTGATATGATCAGCTGGAAGAAATGCAAGTGCATCTATCTCACCAGAAACCAAACGAAAATATTCATTAGTTTCATGTATATTCGTATAGTCATATGCTATTGGAATTGCGTTAAAAGGTAATAGCAGAATTGTACATGGATATGTTCACCAAATGCAGAGACGTTATCAAGTTCAACGATATGTTCAACGTCTACAGTAATCACTGATATATCACATTCTTTTCTTCAAGAACACTTAATGATGTTTCGAAAGTTGTCCCAGTTGTTGTTTGAAGAACAACATATGCTAGTTCACTAATCCCTGGATGACGTATATTTGAGGGAACAAGCAATGCACCACTAAGAAAGTACCGTCCATACATCAACTATCACAAGATACCAGAAAACGGAGATGTTTTCTGGATGCCAACACAAACACACATTCATCTGCTTTAGGTCAGTTGACATAAGGAAGGAAATTTAGTGTACCCATTGGTTTTTATGGTGAACGTACTTCACCCCACTGGACAAAACCCCATTCACTGAAATAACTTCTTGGACAATGATATTTCGAATACTGTCAATTGCTCTCCAGATGGTAGGGTGACCGCGTCCTACCAGCGTGAAAAATCCATTGTTCCATCCCTCACATATGTCGTTTGTTCTGGAGCCGCATTCAAAAGTGATGATGTTTATGTTTCATATAGATGGCGCGAATATTGGTAGCTTTCGACGGATACAAAGTGGAGGATTCGTCCCATCTGGAAGATTTAGTGGCTGCATCAGGTACCATAAACATACATGTATGTGTTGTCAAAGTATTGGAGTAGTGGTTGAAGTCCCGAAGATGAGTCATTCCTTCAGCTAGAAAACGAGACCGTCCAACATATCACACAGAAACTCTCCTCCACGTAGGATAATTGTCATGCAATTAGCAATTATAAAATAAGCCATCCACTGCTACTATCAGGTGTGATGCAGCTGTAATACCGTTAGCAATTAAATGAAGCTGCCTAAAACTGGTTAGATAATTCCAGCAATTAAAGCAATCAGCAGGACAAAAAACATTAGAGTTCAATCAAAAATAGATTAATTCATTAATTAATTAGCAGCACCAAGGCAATAGACTTAATTAAGTATAATTTATATAATAATATTTTATCCTCTACCAAAGAATCGGCTTTATCTAATATTTGTGTTACTGAGTCGGGTTCATTCCAGCTGGGGCTTTATCCGATGGGATTTAGTCTAATGAAATTTAGTCCGAGCGGGGTTCTGTCATGGATCCGATTGTCAATAGCTAATGCCTGTAGTGTTTGTGGGTCTTTGGGTTGGTGTGATGTTCAGGTGCGATGCAGTATTATTTTGACAATGTTTGCATCTGGTAGTAGTCTAGCCTTCACCACATCTGGAGGAGCCATGGTGGCAAATGTTATAATCTGATTTGGTTCGTTATTGGAAGTAAATGCCTGCTGTTTCGTTTGATACCTGTGTTTATGAACCCCAATAGCTATGTTATCAGGGACGTGGTTGTGTTTCTTTTATAGAAAAGCATTTTAAGAGTATCTCGTTATTTGTGAAACGATATTTTAGGAATCTAAATACATATAGTGTAATATATTGGCCAAAACGTGCTACTTTGAAAAACGTCGGCCAAAAGGTCCTTGACCAAGACATCCAAGCCGAGATGTCCATTCGTCAAAACATCCTAGATTCGAATATTCACACGGAAGACTTAGCGATTGATAATTTTTAATAAGGAATTATTTCGTTCCGAGTGAGGTAAACGTTTCGAAATATCATAGCGATATTATGGCATGATACAATATTGAAAATAATAGAAAACCATGTATAATTACGGAAGTAATATGCCGTTTACGATTATATCTACGATCCAATTGACTAAGAATTTGCTCTATATGGAAATAACGATTACAATTAAGAACATTCCGATCATTTAATCGATAACACTCGATTACAATTACCGATTAAAATGATCACAGCTCTAATCATATGTTAGTTAACAGCCTAGGGTTAGTAATTTACAAATTCCAAATAACTATTTTCTATTCTAATTTTGTCTAAATGAAACCTTCACATAATATATTTGACATCTGCAAAACGGCAATTTACTGAACAAAATTAAGTTTATATCCGATTAGTTATAACACAATGAATAAACCGCGTCTTTATAATAATGTTGAAAGAATACCCAATTTATCAGTTTTGTTGTCAAATCGCTAAAATGCTAATTATCTTTTCTTGTATAATTATAGGTACCCTTCATACAAATATTATCTTTAATTTAAATTATTGTTAAATCCATATATTTATTCTACGTGCAAACGTGGTAATCGTGAAGAAAAAGTGTTTTGTTAGACGATAATTAATTAATGAGGTATTTGATCAAAATATTTAATCTCACCGATTTCTTAATGATAGCTATGGGTTATTAGTGAGATTATGCATAGCTATACTCGATGCGACTATTATGCAAATATTTAGAATTCACAATGTGATCACTGATTGATGAGCAATGAAGCCAGATGACAGATGACGTCATTTGTGTGAAATTGATATTTCAAGAGTAACTGATTAGAGATTACAATAAAGATTTGATTTATTCTATACTCTAACAATGGCTTATCGTTGATACAAGATTTCAGCCGAATTGTTTCAGATAACTGCGCAGCATGCGTTTGTATGCATGTATTAGGAGTTAGTGAAAACGTACTGGCCCGGAAAATAAAAAATAATAGTTATTTCAGCTAGTTGAATTACTTCCATATCAAATATAGTTAGCAATATTTTAGGGAAGTGTATTATCAGTGATGTCGTGTAATTGTGATCGTTTAGTGTAATAGATGTTTAAGATATAAATATTCTTATAAAAATACAATAGCCCCACTGGTTTATAAAATCGGCCACGATCCCTACTATTGTCTTTTCTCTTCCATGCCCCGATAATTCAACCGAAGGAATGCCACCTATAGAGTGTATTCTTCCTAGCTCCCTGCTCCATGGCTGTACTCGAGTTTGACGTGATGCTAGACAAAGACCAACACATTAGGCTGGAGGACGTCATCCAACCGTAACAGCGATAGACACGGCTGTTATTATAACAGAAATAATGCAGTCTAGGACTGGGTTTCGATAGCTCTCTGGGACATATATCACAGAACACTTTAGATAAAGCCTAGGACAACACAATACTACCGCTAGTACCGCTCTTCGACACACAGGCCCCTAGAGTGAAGGACTAAAACTGTATTCTATGTTTCGGCCAATGATCAACTACTTCTGCTTTGTTAAGCGTTTCCCTCGGGTGTAATTCAGCCGGCATATAACCCTGGTTTGAATAGAGCCGAACAAATCCGACAAGCTCGTACACCTTTACATCATGTATCAGTCAGAATACGTGGGTTAATACATGATTTATTGGATGTGGGACAAAGGCGCTCACGAACAAAAACCACAGTGCAGAAACTACCTGGACAAAAACCACAACGGACAAAATCCCACAGGACAAACAAAAACATGAACAAACGTAAATGTAAATGTTTTACGGCCACTTTGTTTGCACATTATAGGCAAAATGGGTCGAGCGACGCCCAAAGATAATGAGTTGAAGCGAAAGATGAAACACCCTTCTGACATAGTCCGGTCAGGGTTTGAACCCAGGTGCGACCTGGACAAAAAACACCCGTTATAGTTATATTATAGAAAATAATGTTGTCTGTTAATATTTTTAGAAATATTATATTTGTTAGTGTTCCTTATTTTATGCATATATGACTATGTATGGTCAAATGTACTGTATATTGTGATATTTCATTGTTAGTATATATATATATATATATATATATATATATATATGCATACATACATATATATATATATATTAAAATATATGAAACTGCATAGTTAACAGACATTGCTTCTAATGATTGAGGAAAAACACTCAACCTATTATTAATGGCCGAGAGAAGATGTACTTCGTAAAATGAGAAGGCAAAATATAAAATTCAATCATATTAAATTAAATTTGAACCGACTTATTAATTGTAATCAAAGCAATTCTTTGATAAACGAGAGAAACCCTACCCAACGAGAGGAGTGAAGTAATTAATTAATGTAATGACCTGCCTGAACAACTAAGGCTTGAAACTTGGTTTTTGTAGTTTTCTGTTCAAAAAAAAAGAAACTGATCTAGACAAAATCCTTGGAGTGGTCCGAAAATGGCCATTGGAAACTGAAGGGGATCACTCACAAGTGATTCTCAGGTAAATGCAATTTCCATTTATTAAATAGGTAGATTTATTTGACATGTGTATTACATTATTATATTAATATAATATTAATATTACTACTACTACTACTACTAAATAATAATAATAATAATAACAACAATAATAATGGCTTGAATATAAGTTTTCAACGTGTCTTTCTATTTCAAAGAGGGAGATGCATATGGCCCATAATTTACTGCTTTCCCATCATGCTAATATATGTATAATATTGAAATATGTGAGTCATTTTCAAGCGTGTCAATATATTAAGTGCAAGCATATGTACAGACATGACCTAAACCTATATCCTCTGTCACAATGGATGCTGCTATAACGTTCCTGGGAACTGCATGTCAAATACTCCTTGACCATACAGCCATTGGATCGATGTAACTACGATTATCCTTAGGCGGTGGGGACTCCCTGAATTGCTGCATTCGATGTTAAAAGGCATAAAGGCTTCCAGTAGATCCGGCTACTCTGCCAGATCTTATCTTACTAGAAAAAGTTATGTACCACTGGAGCTGAGAACGAAGAGTTCTTGAGAAACGAGCTCGACACAGATTAGCGAATTCTGGTGTCGCACTCTCGGACACATGGCACAAGGACAGCGCTTTCGGTTCTGCTCATTGTTATTGTATGCGATTCGTACCCCTTGTTTGGTAAATCTATCTGAGGTTCCATAAGGCCTCCAGTATCTGAAGAAATACACACCTAAATGTCGTGAACTTCTTGTTGAATACGTTCATCTCAGTTGTATATCTCTGCGTCATATCAGAATACCTAATGGTATGACCCTCCCCCAACAGGACCATTCTTTCCGCCAGATAGATGGAATCTTTATAGTTCATGATGTCATATCTAATTGAGGATCCATAACTGACAATATGGGTGAGGGTTGGAATAACAGATTCCTATTACTCGTAGGGGTGTTCCCATTCCGACATCTGGAAAATTATTGGCAATCTTCGAAAATATCACAATGATGTTCATGTCACCATTTTTCTGGGCTGCCGTGAGCAGTCACTTCGAAAGCGGGTACCTCGCTCAACTGCATAACCCCAACAAAACGTTTATAAACTATGCACAGGACCTATCCCATCCAATATAATCTACAGTTATCTTCAAAAGAGCTGGAAGAAATAACAACACCACAAACTACCACCGGAGAAAAAGCAACGCCATCGAAAGAGGATTATCTCGACGTAGCCATAATCTATGGATTCGCCGGGGTCTTCACCACTCGATAAGCACCAATCAGAGTCGATAGTACCCCACTACTCCTCCATAGGGAAGATTGGTGAGGTCTTCAACCGACCAAAGGTACAACGTTCAACTCTACCTAACAGCAGCCGACTGCAAAACGACAAAACCTGGAGTTTAAACATCGAAGCGCTCAACTCCAACAAAGACTCCAACAGATGGACAATCTACGAAATATTAAACCTGGCCGAAAGGGATGAATGACGAATGACTGATGAATGAATGCTGCACAAAACTAATATTCCTCTGGTTTAATGAATTAAATCAAGGTTGTACAGGTTCTTAGAAATATCATTATTTGCAATAAACACGGTTATTTTATATCGGATTAGTATTTAAATATATTTTTTATGTGTATTGTTTATATATTCCTAGAACTTTGTGTACATATATATTTTAATAAACAAATAAAAAAGTTATCTCTGATGGTAACAAATCCATCGAAAAGATCCTGAGAGGTTTCGGACACCGTATTCAGTGGACGTTAACACTTATTCCCTCTAACCGTTAAATATGTATTCTGTGTATATTAATGAATGTTTGTATGCATGTGTATATATATGATCGTTGTCTGTGTATGCGACATATTACGCAAACTATAAAAAGAAGCTTACAACAGCGCTATGTAATAACCGATGGATATAAGTATGCGCCGATTTCTGAATTATGCGGGAGATTTCACCACGGAGGTTTAATTCGGGCGGGGGAGTGGTCTGGGGGGGGGGGAAGTGATTTAATACGCATACCAGTTTGAATATATAGGTATTACTGGAAAATACAGAGATAAGCATGAGATATATCTACATAAGAATACAATTTCGGATCTGTAGATAATAATATGTTTGTGCGTTTTGTGTGAAAGAGATTTCACTGAAGAACGATGAGAAAACGGGGTCTACGCTGACTTAATGCCATCATATGTCAACCAAGGACCAAGCCAGATAATGTGTTTACTACTAAGGTGTCTCTTCTGATCGTCTAGTAATATGTCACGTAAGAACAATGTATAACATAGTCACATTTTCATTCTTCTATTCACCCGAGAAAATAATACGTCATAACTGTAAACTAGAAAATAGATTTCCATGTTTTTCAAACTTTTAAACATTAACCTAAAAAATATTTCGTTTATGTATTTAAATCCCCAATACCAACTCTTCAACTAACACCGCATTTAGCTGGTGATGTACATGCGTGCATATACAGATATCTTAATTATAATAGGTTAATAAATATGTATGTATGCATGCGTGTGTGCATGTTTTTGTGTGTGCTTGTCTATGCTAAAGGGTGTAACTGGGGAACGAATAGATAGAAAAAAATAGATAGTTAGATGATAAATTGTTAGATAGATAGATAAATAGATAGATAGATAGATACAGATTGATAGATAAATATTGATAAAAATCAATCGGTAGACAGATAAGCTTTCTCAAACAGATAGACTATGTATTCTATGCACATCATGTTGTCCTCACTTTGCATTGTAGTCCATTATCAAACAGTGTAAAGGCTATTAGAGTTCACTTATATATGCTAAACTAAGGCTTCCTTTCGCCATAGGGTACTATCTAGATTGTTTAAATGGGACGGACACTTAATGCCTTGCAACTAGATACAGGTGATAGCAAGCAATATGTCATAGGGACTAGTAATGTCTGATTTATTAACATAGATTATGTTTCTACGTGTGAGATGTATAAGTAACAGTGTACTGATATTTGAACGGGTTTTTATATATATATATATATATATATATATATATATATATATATATATATATATATATATATATATATATATATATATATATATATATATATATATATAAAAGAGAGAGAGAGAGAGAGAGAGAGAAGATAGAGAGGGGGGAGAGGGGAGAGTGAGACAACCAAGCAACCAGACAGACAGGAAAATATGAATATAATATAATAATAATATGAGATAGCTGAATAGCGCCCTATGCAGCTAGAAGCTGCTCTAAGGTGTTTTACAATATTATTTACAATATTATTATCCCTGACTCAGACCTGTTTCCACCCAGCACATATCTCAACTCCCAAGGGAGCATACAACGCACGCTGCCTTTATAGGCACAAAGCGTTACTCAAACATAGCTATCGCGTCCCGTCAGGTACTCATTTTTATGGATGAGTGAACCAGTCGCCACAGGACAACATAGATCACAGAGACTCGAACCCGCCACTGTTCGGCTACGAGTCCTACGCTCTAACTAACTGCGCTATCGCGGCTGGAATAGATGGAGAGGGGGAGATAGATAGACATACATATAAATAGATCAATCTAGAAAGCTAGATAGACACTTATTCATTGATCTATTTAGCACACACAAACACGCCCCCCCCCACACACACATACACAACTATTTATATTATTTGTGAAACGATATATTATATATATCAGACCCTTCAACGATTATGATTGCCGCCTGTATCCCCAAGAGGTAGAGAGGAGATTATGAAATCGTATATTGATAGAGCACCGTAAGATCAAATGCATCCGGAATGTAGTTCGGGGACTATCCCCAGGCTGTCGCTTATTTGGCACATCCTAATATCGGAATATTTACAGTATTACCTCATAACTACAATTTAACAGAGATGATTTAAATGGGCCGCTCTTAAGAAGACCTAAGACCGGTGAGAAGCAAGTCCAGTAGACCGTAATTCTTGTTTAGATCCTCTGGTCTACCATAAGATTCTAATTTGTCAAGAGATATGTCTCATCTACGAATGTGTTGATATAGAGGGAGATCATGGTCTCCTTATTTAAAAAACAAATAGATGCAAATATTAGTATATATATATATATATATATATATATATATATATATATATTGTGGCTGTTGTGTTAATGTGATGGGGTTAATTATTTGATATACGTCTTTATGGAATCCCGAACAAAATCCCCTGCGGACAAAACTCCCTGAATGTGAGTGGTTGCTTTGGGAAAAAAAATGGTTTATATGTGAATTTAATATAAAGTTTTGCAAAATATAACTACATAAGGTCAAACACAAATTTTCAATTGCACTGGCCATATTATAACAACCATTTGTATATGTGTTAATTACTGTCAATTAACTCTAACCCTAAATCCTATTTTAGGGGGTTATGTCTTCAGGGTGTTTTGTCCGACTACCGTCATTGTGTGGGTGGCAGTAGAGGTATAGCATCTTCTCTGTTGTGAATGTTTTGTCTTCGACAAATTTGCTATACTTCGTTTGTAATGATGATGTTTGTTGAATACTGTATCAGAGAGAAAAGCCTGCATGATACCTAGATTACAAACGTAGATAACATTACTTACTTAGCTGTTAGCGTGGTCCTTCAGTGTTCACTGAATAACACTCTTGTTGCTATTTACCATAATTTAATCGTATAGAGAATGCGCTCTCCCCTCTTTCTCTTTGTTTATATATATATATATATATATATATATATATATATGCGTATGTATTTTATAACGTATCCAAATCAGTCCCATGCTCACAAAATAAATTGAACCACTAGTAATTTTACATAGTATTTAATACCGACATATATCATTCAAACGTCATTCATTCATATAAAATAGCAAAAACAATTAACAATACAATAATATCCCCATTCCCCCAGTATCGGTACTCAATCTCAAATGCAAGCTAATGTTTACAAAGAATAATTATCAAAATTTGGTCTCAACTATAAACTAAATCATCTCAACTATAAACTGAACTGTAGACGTCGGTACAACTGCAGGTTGTAGATAAGTACGCGGCCTCATATTTACGTGGACAACGCGGATTGATACTCAATTATGATGTAAGATTTCTGTAATTTTCCCACTCCATTCCACACAAAGACGTTTAACAGTTCTACGCAACTGAAAACTCGTAATTCCATGAATACACACGGATTTTTAGTAATATTTTCACACAAATTATGCCTGCTGAGTTAACTGCTCTGACAACATGGCAAGAAAAAATGCACTTGTACAGTCTATCACCTGATGTCAGTGACCAACCCAGACAGACAGTCACACTCCACTGATCATCAGGTTCAAAATGTGCCTGTAAAAAAACAGGATAAAAAGATATTACCAAAACACACAAAGCAAGTATGAAATCGTCAAACAGTAATATATAATGAAATATGTTATATATATATATATATATATATATATATATATATGGTGTGTGTGTGTGTGTGTGTGTGTGTGTATATGTGTGTATGTGTGTGTTGTGTGTATGTGTGTGTGTGTGGTGTGTCCAATCTACACCATATCAATAAAGTTAATAATTCTGCTAACTACATACATTTTCTAACATTATATATATATATATATATATATATATATATAGAGTATTGAATGATTTGTAAGATAGTTACTATCACCTGATTCGGGTTAGCCAGTAGCTCCATAATCAATTATTGACAGCTTGTTTGATCCATTAACAAATGACAGCTAGATCCGTTCTGATGCTAGGCTTATCTTTTAATCCATCTGTGTAGCTGGTGTTGCTGTATCTATCCTCTTTAATCCGGCTCAATTTATCGACAGATTTCGTGTTCAGTGTTAGACGTGTAAACCGTAAACTGTTGTTCGTCTGTCAGCTTCCTGAACACCTCCTGTCGTTGGAACTGATCAAGAGATCAATATTAGTCTTTGAGGACCCAGAGCATCACGTGGTGTTGTAAGGGTATTACTCGTGATTGTAGCAATGATGATGATGATGATGATGATGATGATGATGATGATGCCGATCATGATGATGAGAACGATGATGATGATAATGTTCAGTAAGAGTATTAGTGATGTCCCTGATGCTACTGCTGATAATGACGATGAATATGGTCCTTTATAAAATACTATTAATACTACCTTTATAAAATTATATTAATACTACTTCTACTACTACTACTACTATGACTAATACTAATATTTGTACTACTACTTTTTCTACTACTACTACAACTACTACTACTACTACTACTACTACTAACAATAATAATAACAAGAGAGAGAGAGAATGAGTTTGATACTAGTGTATAAATACTGAACACGCAGTGTATAACATATACTGGGCACTATATTAATACTGCCTTTGTGGAGTTCAGCTTACGGAATTGTATTAGCAAATAGGTCAATATTGACCACGTAGAGTTCAGGTTAGAATCAAACGCTACTGAATGATGGTGATATATGTCCATACATTCGACAGCCCGTACAATTTTTAATGTTATTAGTATACATTCAAAAATAATATTTTCGTGATTGAACATGTTTAGTAATGTCGGTTAATTTTATTACTCTAATAGCATTTCGCTAGACTGTCTTTTATTTTAAATAGTTTATTGATCCGTGGTGCACACATATGAGCTCTTTTAATATATCTAGATGCTGATGATGATTGATGTTTTACGGCCACTATTGCGCACACAGTAGGCTAAATGGAGACCTCGAAAGGTAATGAACCGAAGTCAAAGTTGAAACAAATTTCAGATATGCCCACGCCGAGATTCGAACACGGGTGGTAGTGATCTAGGGGGCCAACACGCTACCGCTAGACCACGGAGGCGCCAGTTTAATATACCTAGACGAGTACTGTATGGTGTTATATAATGTCAATCCATAGGTACGCCAACGCGATGTATAGTGAATAAATAAATAGTTGGGTAGCAAGCATCAATTAGCCCACACGAGACCGAAACGAACGCCCTTCCTTCGACCAGGAGCATCAACAGCATCAACTCTACCTGAACGATTGTGCTATTTAACGAATATAGTCATTAGCTAGACAAATAGTGGCTTAGCTCAATTCACGAAATCAACCCATCAACCCCCCTACCTCCAATTCATTGTTCAAGAACATATCAGCCATTGCCGCATTTAACCCAAGTCACTAACGAAACCTTAGCATAATTAGCCACTCTAAACTGGCCATTTGGCGTTAATGGAAACTTACGTCAGAACTGTTATCACTTCTGGTATGCGTCACTTCCGAGTGTTAATATGATAAGACACTAATAACTGCGTGGGATATAATAAATGCCTACCACGCTATTCCGATGAAGGTGTAAATCATTATTGTTATTTCTTAGAACCAACACGGCCCATTTAGCCTGCCATGCGCACAAAACTGGGCGTAAGACGCCAATCAACATAGACACCGTTTCAGTTTCATTCCTTTGACATAATAAGAGGCAGGATGTCGTGGCTTTGATTTTTCTTAATCCTCGTCATAAATGTCGACAACTTTAAGGGAATTTATCAAATCAGTTTGCTTATCCATGTTACATCGTATTCCGATTGATATTATGTATATATTATTTAACGAACTCACGATCCGAAAAGACGACCATAAAATGCCAGCAACGGATATTGAGATTTTTTTCCATTTCTGTAAGGAGTGACCTTCCCATTTTCCAAGGAAGACTTAGCACGCATTTGGCCAGCTATTTAGCTTCGTAAACATGACCAGAACATGTATTATGCTATCCCTATATCGTGGGTGTTTATTCCAATTATTTTAAAGCATGATAGCGGATGGTAAGGCTATAATGACTTCGGGACAAAGCCTCCCGAGGACAAAGCCCCCTGCAATTCTGAAAACCATCTGCGGACATAACCCCCCCCCCCCTAAAATTACGTCTTGAACATAACCCCCTGAAATATTTCATATACATTTTATTTTCAAAATATAACCAGATAAGGTAACAAATTAATTTTCCAGTACATTGGCCATGTTTAAACAACCATTTGTATGTCGGTTAATGACCAAAAAATAATAAAATGTCGACTCAGGTAGTAATTAATATATAATAAATTATGATGATTAAGGTATCCATATTAGAAAGATATATTGTGTACTACAGATGGGAGAAACATCTATCATACTCATATTGGTAATGGAAATGACATATGTATACAGATTTATAATTAATAATAAAATATCTACATATAACTTATTATTATTCCTATATACAGAGTGTTTTGTCATCCGGGGGGGGGGTAACCTGATACCAACGACAAGTGTGGTTTGTGGTGATTTAATTGTTCAAATATGTCTATAACAGAACATTTCTATTATAGTGAACATGTTGAATGTGTCTACGCACAAATACCAATTAATAGGTTCGATGATTCTAAGAGGTCACACGTTAACAAAGGGGATTTCTGCTTAGCTGACTTAAACTACAGGATATCGTGATCTCGGTTGACTAATGTTTTTAGTTACTGTCAGCAGAATAGCATTAACAGCCTCGTCGCCATAACGCAAAGATTAATCGAAATACCATTATTAAGCAATCCCAAGATCAACAAAGAAAGCTCTGAAAGGCGTAATTCAACATTTATGTGAAAATATAAGGGTTTCTGGTCTCTTGTAAAGCATCACCTTGACATAGTACGGGAACTGACACAAACAAACTATCATGGCAGCACCTGTCTCACACGTCCTCAGAGAACAATTGATTATTTACTGGAAACGTTCCCTTTCTAATGTGCCATTCTTAGATAAGAAGCTGTGGCTTTTGGAGGACTTTGTTAGCCAGAACAATTGAACCAGCTGCACGGGAAGTAAACTGATAAGCCACATGGTATGACGTCAAGCTTAGGTGATTGCTAGGTCATAATAAGAATGCACATAGTACATCCGGCATTCAGCGCATTAAGGAAACTAGCAGTTACGTGAGCGAAGTCGCCATGTGCATTACGTAACAAGTTCGCATACAAAATGTAGTATAGAGCAATTGGATGAAGGTTCCAGTGACTTGATAAAGATGCGCTAGACTCAATCCACACTGATTATAATAGTTTTTATTTAATATGTATGGCGTCTCATTTTTGTGGTTCAAATAAGCATTTTGCAGACATCTTTTGGCATCCATAATGTCGTAACGTACTCATTTTGTCTTTAGTATGTTCCATTCAGACGATGTAGCCTCGAATCGACGAGTGCGCTCTAAAACGTTGTCGTAATTGATCCGTTTCTCGGTGTTGCAACATACAATTTCTGTGCGTAGATTTCTTTATCAAAAACATGGGGATGCAATAGGATATCAAAGCTATCTAGCAATAGAATCGATTCTTTTCCTTTCTTTGATTTATCTTTTGTGTCCTACAAAGTTCGGGTTTTCAAGGTTTTTCCGAGCTCCTCATTCAGGATATCACAACTATAATACGATTATTTCATAACAATATACGTATAAAGCTAAATTGAGATATATAAAACTGACTAAGAAAAAAAATTAAATACAAAAATGGCTCGAGAACAAATGCGTTTTCAGCAACTTCTTAAAAATGTTCAGAGTTTTGGATTCACGAATGCGAGTTTGTTAATGGAGGTCTGGGGCAGTCCATTGAGCAAAGCGTTACAGTAGTCCAAGCGTGATGTTATAAGTCCATTAACCAGTGACTTACTTACATCACTTGTTAAGTAACGGCTAATATGCCCAATGTTGCGGAGTTGGTGATAGCCATCCCTACATATATTATTCAACTGTTGCTCTATATTCAGTGCAGTTCCTCACAGTATTCCCGTATGTTATATTAATATCATCAAAACAAACAGTAACGTTTTCCATGTGTATGGCATTATGCTTGAATGTAAACAGCATAACTTCTGTCTTGTCACTGTTCAGTTTGAGATGTTTGTACGCATCCATCCCTCAATGTCAGTAAGACAGTTCTCAATGAGTGAGAGGGATTGTGCTTTCACAACATATTCCTTCGGCTTGAATGAGGCTTAGAGTGCCCGCTATCTATGACCACTACCTGGGAGCGGTCGGTAAGGTATGATGCTATCCATTTGAGAGCTGCTCCATAGATTCAGAATACATTCTCAAAGCGACTCAACAAGATTTCAATCGATATACGTCTTATTTCAGACTATTTTCGGACGGAATAGCTTCCAACACTCCTTTTTCTGTAAGTTTAGTATAAGATATAATAAGAATATAGGTGAGATGAAGAGGAGTATAGCTAGATGCGTTGGATAATTGGTTAAATGATTCCTGATGGAAATATCCGACCAAAAAAATGGATGTCAGATTCGAAACGGGAACCGTTTTCGAAGAACCCTTGATTTGGGATAGAGAACACATGTGTGTTTGCCGTATGGAATGAGGGATTGGCACAATTAATCTTGTATTCAAACTCTGGACAATTTATCAGTACACTAAATCCAGGAGAGGCGACTTTTCGCGCATAAGACATGTTACTCGTCCAAAGGTCGTCGTGCAGCAAAACTCTACAAGCTAGTCACTTACGGTCGTGATGTCTTGGAGTAACAGGTCCAAGTCAGATCACGGCAGTCGTGAACACTTTATGTTACTGTTGTTGTTGTAATTGATCTTTTGGGAAGAGATCCCTGGCTGTCGCCAATTAGGCATAACCACTATGTTAATTGCCTAGGCAGCCCTATTTATATCTATGTTGCAGTTGCTATATCTTTCTTCAAAGCAATAATAGGTCAGGGTCAATTACCCCCGGATATTTTCCTCCAGCTCAATATCTTTCAAATTGTTTTAATAACATGTATGTATGCACTTATTATTTAATAATGTTTATTTATTATTGATTTCATAAAACAAGACTAACCAATTTAATAATTCTATAAAAATTGGTATAATTGCAATTTATTAATTTGAATTCTTGACTGGCAACGTTACTTAGATACAATTTCATTATAGAGCTACACGAAGCCATGAACATTTGGCTTCCCTTCGTAACAAAGCTAAGATTATCCTTTAATTAATGATATACGGGCTATTAATTGCAATTTAGAAGGATGAAGCCATGACCGATGGAATTCTTAATATCAAAGACATTGAATATCCCCTTTCAGCCAGAGCTCCATCTGTGACCACAATTATCATTAATCTAGGATAACAGAATTCCTCGTATAACATGAGATGCCAGTCAGATATGTCAGTCAGTAAATCACTGATTTCTTCAACATGGAAATTGTCATTAGCAACCGAGGTTGTTCAAACCTTTCCTATGAAAGACATTCTTATACCAAGAAAGGAACTAACAAAAACAACATATGTTCAGGGGGCAAATGTCCTGGGGAAAATGACCACAATCGAAACTTTATATCCCAGTTGTCAGTGTCTTCAAAGGTCAGTTTTAACAACAAGCAG
Source organism: Paralvinella palmiformis (assembly GCA_025642065.1). NCBI lineage: Eukaryota > Metazoa > Annelida > Polychaeta > Terebellida > Alvinellidae > Paralvinella > Paralvinella palmiformis. Next base: position 241,261 of record JAODUP010000498.1, read on the forward strand.
GCGTCATTGATCGATATTAAAACTGATGGCTGAATTGCTATTATACAATTGACATGTATGCTGAAGCATACCTTTATGGCGTTATAACCTCAGCGTTGTTATAACAATGCGTTAACATTTCTTAGCCAAACCTAATGTCTGCTATGCAAACTATATAGCGAGAATAATGTGTTTATATATGAAGTATAACAAGCAGACTAGGGCTAACGTTGAATGTTATAAAACAGACTGGATATAACTGGACCTAGAAAAGCTAATTCTATTACAACATACTACTACTACTGTGAATTGTTGATTGAACTAAAGTTGTTATATAAAGCACACCAATCACCCGAGCTGTGTTCAATGCCACCACTCGAAATGCGAAAACGTGTTTCTATTCGTGAGTCAGGTGTCCTTATGACGTGCAAAGAAAGTACTATATCTGGATAGAGTATGTGCGTTTCTGTATGTGCGTGTGTGCGTGTAACTGTGTGTGTGTGCGCATGTTTAAATATTAATAATTATTTATAGTATTTAAAATATATGTTTAGCCATGGATGCTTGCGATAAATACATTGTATCTAATATGTACAAATCTACAAGTATATTATTGGATTTCAATTATGCAAGTCCTGAACTCGTTAGGCACAAAGTATTTTGACAACGGAGAGGTGCCAATGATTAGTTTCTTAGTGAGATCCGTGAGAGATAGAGGCACCTAATTGTGTAAGGGTAGCTTCGATTGTTACACAATTATTAAATGTGGGCTCTGATGGTCAAAGGATTAATAGATCTGCTTCAAATTTAGCATCTTTCTCCACACCTACACAAAGGACGGTTATCACCTGTCTAAACGAAATATGTTCAATAGCAATGTTATTGTTTAACAGCAATCCGCATATAAAAGTAATCGAAAAAAAACATACGCACACCCATTCTCGCTATTTATGTCTGTGAATTAATTAAATGAGATCATTGCTGACACCATTTCGACCTTTTTGAAGTAGAATTGAGTCAATACCTGTAAGAATAAGTGTTGACGTGTCAAAATAATACCTATGTTTATAAGAGCCCGGAAGTAGGTTGGCTTGTCCTTAGTCATCGAGTTAATACTGTCTGGAATCCTTTCCCGATTAATTGGCTTAGGCTGACTAGAAACCAAACAGTATAAGCCAACATAGACTGCAGGATATCTGTACTCTACCTTCGTTGTTAAGTGATTGCTGCGAGAAATATAGTACAGGCACCGCATATGTCTCGATGTTATACACAATTAGCAATTAATAATAACAATTTTAGGGCCAACAGTTGGCGTCTTTGTCATTTATTCCGGATCTAGTAATGAACCATTTTAGTTCACGGTGAGGCTGGGCTTTACTGTATTTCCTTTTGCCTCGTGCCTGGGTTATGTATTGATAATATAGGACAATCTCCCACGGTGCTTATACATCACTAAAATGATGTGCATATCTCATTCATTTTGCCAATCTCCCACGGTACTTATACATCACTAAAAGGATGCGCATATCTCATCCATTTTGCCAAACGAAGCAATTCTCTTGTCATTTCACTACCCTGTTCTTCTGGATTTACCTCATCAAGCCGACCTACTCCTATACCAACCTACACGTGGTCTACTTCCGATCCCGATAACCTTTACAACGTACTCATCTTAGTTGTGCGCAGGTATGCTCGGGTGTAGCACGCTATCGCCGGCTTAAAGTAACTCATCCTTCCTCATAGACGGAGAAGTAGAGTGGGGAAGGTTGAGGTGGTGTTTATGGTGTTTATGTTGTCAGAGTGTCTTTGGAGTGTTACCTTATTAGTTGATTTACGTACATCAGGAGCTCCGCTTAATGAGATTAGTCACTTACTGGGATGAAGATACTCTTGTCAGACAGGATAATACTTACTGGATTATCAGGTAACAAAGAAGTCTTTTTAATTAGAATCGAATGGTTGCATTCGGCCAAGGTAAGCCCCACTATATATATACATATAATATATATATATATATATATATATATATATATATATGTGTGTGTGTGTTGTGTGTGTGTGAGTGTGTGTGTGTGTTTGTATATATGTGTGTGTGTGTATGCGTATGTACATCTCTCTCTCTGTGTGCGTGTGTGTGTGTGTGGGGGGGTGTTTTTGTGTGTGTATATATATGTGTGTGTGTGTGTGTGTGTGTGTGCTTCTGTGTGCGTGTGTGTTATAATGCGAACAATTATTTGTCTTCTAAGCCCTAAACACCTTAACCACCGTGTTCAGCTGTTGATAGTTCTGACCAAGCTGATCAGCTAAACGCGATCCACATGACAGAGTATATAGTCTACAGCAGTTGTTCTCTGGTGACGTCTTCCTTTTTCAGCTGACTAAAAATGTACATCTTCTCATATCAGCTGACTAATTAGACCAGGCAACCCATTATCGCGTTGTTACCTTCCATTATTCATAACACAGTAACGATATAATGGTCCCTGTTCCTTTACTTAACATAGCGCTAATGCTAATATTGTGACGCTGGTGTCAACGTGGATACGATCACGTTGTCCCGGGTTCTGTAGGTCTAATGTGATAGAGTAAAGGTGAATGACCCCTCTTAATGTTGTTTTACGGCCTCTTTTGTGCTCGCGATAGACAACACGGACAGAACAATATCCACATGGCATTGGATTAATTGTAAAATGACACACCTTTCAGGCCACGATATGAACTCCAGCCCCGGGATTATGTGACCAGCTGCGCCATACTTCGGAACCACCTTGATGTCTGTAAATGGAAGGTCATAAAAACAAAAGGATTATTCACCAGTAGCAAACAAGAAAACTATACAAACTCGCGTACGCACGCACGCATACACACACACCCAAACACACACACACACATACACACACATACGGACGAGTTCAGATGGAAAATAGCTGTAACAATAAACCATTTTCTTGCCGAGTTTCGCATCAGGCTCGAAATCCAATACGGATCGCCGTATAGGTTCGTAGAATCTCAATTATGCATTACATTCCTGACACATCATAAATATTCCGTCTCAGCAGACATTTTCCATTACCCTATTGCCTAGATGTCGTATCGCATTTAGTTAACGCATGGCTGAACAACGGGAAGCGTGCTTGGTTCGGTTCAGTTGTCTTTTGCATGGACGGCAGCTTACTAACATAGTTCGTCAAGTGATTGCATGCATCCTTTAGTTGTTTGAATAATGGTGACGAAACAGTACAAAATTATGTTTATTATTTCCAACAACTATTTCTTCCTTTGATTATGCAGCATTGCATCTCCAAATCAAGGTGTAACTTGGGTAGCAGACGCCTTCGTACATTTTGCTCTCAATTTCGCTCCCCGGAGATTATTACGATTTGCCAAGAAGGGTTTCTTTTCATTTGCGTTTTGGAGATCTGTCTCCTTGACATAACACATCAAGATAATTATTAAGCTTAAATTCACGAAATAGCAGAATTATCTGAGATGGTGAATTCTTTGCTGACTCTGACTCCATCGTCACGGAAGCAAACCATCAAAGCTGTTCCTCGAAGGAGAGTATCGTGTGTTATGTTACCTTAGCTAAGATGTTCAGTGATGTACTTCGGGTATGAACAAAATATCTCAGAGATCTTAGATGATGATGATTGATGTCTACGGCCACTTTTGTGCACATGGTAGGCTAAATGGGCCGACCGACCTCCAAAGGTAATGAAGCGAAGTCAAAGATGAAACGTCCATCAGATATGCCCTCACCGAGATTCGAACTCAGGTGATAGTAATATGTGGTCTAACGCGCTACCAACCAGACCACGCTTTCAAAGTATCAAAGTTTAGTCTACATTATGGGCTTTGGTGATTTTCACACGTGCAATTTTCTTCTAATATGAATATGAATATATTTACTGAATGTCGGTTAAGACTCTTTGGAGGAGAAACAGGGAGTTTCGATTATACCGTAAAGTCAGTTTGGTCGACTTTGTGCCATTTGTTGTTTGAGTATTTATCATAAGCAGAGATCGTGATTTTCATTTCCAATCGGGTAATGATCAATATACTGAAACGTTTCACACCGTCATCACAGTCATTATCTTTGTAGGTCGCTCGGCCCATTTAGGATTATAAATTCAGCCTTTTTATAATATTATGGTTGGTTTTTGGTTGGACAGGACTTCCTTATAGACAAATCTGTTCTCCCAGAGAATATATAATTAGGAATATCACCGTAGCATAATGTTTGGCGTTGTACAGGTCGTCAAATAGAGAGCAAACCATACATATTACTGTAAGGCATTATTCGTAAGTAATAGAGAAACGATATATCACAGGAAGTATATAATTACATTGTGATCACCAATGTTGTTACACGAAAAGGCAAAATGCCTTCTGAAAATCGCTGAAATGTACAACATTAGATATATTTAATATGCTACAGTATCATAATATCGCAATACAATCTCTCATTAATGAATTACGGAAAAAACGAAATTTCTGCTATTGTCTTTTAATGACAATATAATTAAACTTATACTATAATGTATGTCTAATAATACGACTGAATCTTACGAAGAACATTCACCTTTAAACTTAATAATTTACATGGTGCAGCGTTGTTTCCTTCAATACATATTTGTCAGTAATATTCATGAATGTGTTCGTTTTAAATACCAATGTTTTGACACTGGATGTGGTCATCTCTTCCATCTAGGAATCGAGATATTTGTATTATTTATCAATTTTTAAAAACCTATAATTTGTATTAACCATCTACTACTATTTGGTCTATTTCTAAATATTTTCCGGAAAAAAAAAAAAAAAAAAAAAAAAAAAAAAAAAAAAAAAAAAAAAAAAAAAAAAAAAAAAAAAAAAAAGTACTGTTTTAGTGCGCAGAAGTGACACCGTATAGTATAGAAATGTTGACGGGTAAACGGATAGCTCCGTGGTCTAGTTAGTAGCGTATTGAACCATAGATCACTTCCATCTGAGTTCGAATCTCGGCGTTGGGCATATCTGAAGGTTGTTTCGTCTTTCACTTCGTCTCATTACCTTTGGAAGTCGCTCGGCCCATTTAGCCTAGCTCGTGCACAAACGTGGCCGTAAAACCTCAATCATCATCATCTTCGAATCTCGGCGTGGGCATATCTGAAGCGTTTTTCATCTTTGACTCGCTACATTACCTTTGGAGGTCGCTCGGCCCATTTAGCCTAGCTCGTGCACAAATGTGGCCGTAAAACCTCAATCATCATCACCTTCGAATCTCGGCGTGGGCATATCTGAAGCGTTTTTCATCTTTGACTCGCTACATTACCTTTGGAGGTCGCTCGGCCCATTTAGCCTAGCTCGTGCACAAATGTGGCCGTAAAACCTCAATCATCATCATCTTCGAATCTCGGCGTGGGCATATTTGAAGCGTTTTTCATCTTTGACTCGCTACATTACCTTTGGATGTCGCTCGGTCCATTTAGCCTAGCTCGTGCACAAATGTGGCCGTAAAACACCAATCATCATCATCTTCGAATCTCGGCGTGGGCATATCTGAAGCGTTTTTCATCTTTGACTCGCTACATTACCTTTGGAGGTCGCTCGGCCCATTTAGCCTAGCTCGTGCACAAATGTGGCCGTAAAACCTCAATCATCATCATCTTCGAATCTCGGCGTGGGCATATTTGAAGCGTTTTTCATCTTTGACTAGCTACATTACCTTTGGAGGTCGCTCGGTCCATTTAGCCTAGCTCGTGCACAAATGTGGCCGTAAAACACCAATCATCATCATCTTCGAATCTCGGCGTGGGCATATTTGAAGCGTTTTTCATCTTTGACTCGCTACATTACCTTTGGAGGTCGCTCGGTCCATTTAGCCTAGCTCGTGCACAAATGTGGCCGTAAAACCTCAATCATCATCATCTTCGAATCTCGGCGTGGGCATATTTGAAGCGTTTTTCATCTTTGACTCGCTACATTACCTTTGGATGTCGCTCGGTCCATTTAGCCTAGCTCGTGCACAAATGTGGCCGTAAAACACCAATCATCATCATCTTCGAATCTCGGCGTGGGCATATCTGAAGCGTTTTTCATCTTTGACTCGCTACATTACCTTTGGAGGTCGCTCGGCCCATTTAGCCTAGCTCGTGCACAAAGGTGGCCGTAAAACATCAATCATCATCATCTTCGAATCTCGGCGTGGGCATATCTGAAGCGTTTTTCATCGTTTACTCGCTACATTACTTTTGGAAGTCACTCGGCCCATTTAGCATACCATGTGCACAAATGTGGCCGTAAAACATCAATCGTCACCATGGATGCAGAACAGCATATGCATGGATTATTTGTCATTTTACATCAATGTACAGTACTAATGAATTAATAGCCTTTCTTTTGACCATACGGATACAAGAAGGATATAACTAAATGGAAATAACTTATTCTCGAAATGCCAACGGCTAAAATGTGACAGAATCATAAAATTGATGGAATCAAAACGATTCATTAAAAGGACAATTGTTATTATCGGGCATTGGTGCTTGAAACATTTTGATCAATTCCTCGTAGACATCCTTTCATTATATTTGCTCGTTTGCATGTGTGTGTGTGTGTGTATATATATATATATATGTGTGTGTGTGTGTGTGTGTGTGTGTGTGTGTGTTGTGTGTGTGTGTCAGATTATGACATTGCCACCAGTAACAGCTGACAATGCCCCCAATTTGTTTGGTCCGATTCCCTCCAGCCGACCTGTTTTCTTTGTTCTACCGAAGCTACCCCGCCACCGGACACACACAGTATCCGGTAACAACACAGGGCCAGACATCCGGAAGGAACTATAGCAGACCGACTCGATTCTAATACATAACGCGATTGTCGTCTTCCGAGTAAGAACAAAATCAGAGTTCGGCAAAACTGTATATCTCCTTCTTCCGAATGCGACACTCTAATGGCTTCTTAGCGGTCGCCATCTGTACTAAGACATTCTTCATCAGTTCAAGGCTTAATCGGTAATATGAAGAATTTTAATCAAATTTCCGCGATCTATTCTTTGGTCAGAAACCAGTAATCAGTTGTGGGGCTTAATTAACAGTACCTATGATGATGATGATGATGATGATGATGATGATGATGATGGTGGTGATGATGGTGATTGCCTATATTTGATATTAAGTGAGGGCTATTCCAGTTATAACTATATGAGGATCAAAGGCGGCAATTATATTAATAATAAATGGGTGATGGGGTCTGAGCAATTGAAATATTTTGGATGGTGGGTAGACTAGAACAATTATTATTATTATTGTTGGTTGGTTTTGTGCAAATCTATGGATGGTGGTGGGTGGCTGTCAGGAAACTTGAACGCCGTGTCTTTTGTATGTAGAATCAGGAAGAAGTGAATCTTATCGGAGATAATGTAACAGTTTAACACCAAAAATGTCTTTTTAATTTTGCCAATATCGTCGTAAGCAGTACTGACATCTGACGTGTGCGCAATAATTGTTTGTGGTATGTTATGGCCAGGGCATGGAGTGATAAATCTATTAAATAAATTTGGTATAATTTGAGAATTCCCACTGTGAACACTCCTTTGATTAAGTATACACTGATGGAATGAATTAGACCTTTGTGTAACTTCATAAGAATTTACGATATCGGAATTACTTGCATCTAGACGATGAATTATTATCGTGTGAACATAATATTATTGTTTTGCTTTCCACAATGAAGCCTGGTGTAAGAAGATCTTGTGTCCCCAACGGTGAATTTTATTCCCAAATATGTCTGAATCTAATGTCATCATTGCCACAGTGTTTAGCCTATTCACACCTTTTAACACATGGTTCACTTGAATGCTGCGTACTATCATAATATATTCGGGGTATACTAAAATGTCCAATCCCGAAATAGGCGATATATCCAGGGGACAATATATCCTTGTAGTTCGGTTTGTAGGCTTACAAAAATCAGTAACTAAAATACAATCTATGATGAATATTATAATAAATGCATACTTCTAGGAAGCTAACAGATCATGCACATACAATATATTAATTAGCGCAGCTGTATAAAGTGTATTAATCTGAAGAAAAAAACACAGTTATCGATGCAACTGTTCATATCAGCATAGAATCCGTATTTACCTAAGAGTCTATTTAGAGATTCGGTATACGGCAAACTAGTTTCTTTTGTTGGTAGGATGCACTCTCCACTCCCCACAACATGTTCCTCCGTGGTCTAGCGGTAGCGTGTTGGACCAGAGATCACTACCACCCGTGTTCGAATCTCGGCGTGGGCATATCTGAAGATTGTTTCGTCTTTAACTTCGCCTCATTATCTTTGGAGGTCGCTCGGCCCATTTAGCCTACCGTTTGCACAAATGTAGCCGTAAAACATCAATCATCATCATCATCATCATCTTCTTTACCATAACTACGTGTCGCATACCGTTGTCGCTTATTTCTGCCGATAGTCCGTATAATACACATTGTAAGCTCGCTGAATAATAATGTATTATATTAGTATATATTGACCGTATGTAGTATCAAAGGAACGACCAAAGGAAACATCAAAGGAACCATCATAAATAACGACCTATTCCATAATTATTGGGGTGAGAAAATGTCAAAAAGTAGGCTGAATATCTCAAATGAAATAACCCTTAAGGTAACCCCCGTGTTGTTGTGGTTCAATGCGTCTTTGTTGAACCTTTCAACACACGCTCTAAAATCCGAGTTCAAGTGGAGTAGGTTCATCTGCAAGCAGGTAAATTAAATTGATCAACCCGTATCAACTAATTAATATTTCTAAGGATACTTAGGAGACCATCTTTTCCTGGTCAGTAGTAAGTGAGGAAGAAGGTCATGTCGAGATGTATTTTACAGATAATGACAGAGATTAATTAAATCGATAAGATTATGATTTACCAAAGAACATTAACTACTCTCGCAAATCTAAAAACCGATAGATAGATAGATAGAGATAAAAATAGTATATATATATATATATATATATATATATATATATATATATATATATATATTATTTATTTATTTATTTATTTATTTATTTATTTATTTATTTATTTATTTATTTATTTATTTATTTATTTATTTATGTGTGTGCGTGCGTGGGGGTGTGTATGTGTATGTATATATATGTATGTGTGTGTGTGTGTGTTTTATGTGTGTGTTTTATAAAGATAGTTAAGGCGCTGGCACAGGTGTTATACTTTCATTCAAGCAACAATTAACTCCAAACTGATTTTTTAAAAAAATATTTAATTGTAAGTATAATTAATTACCGGTAAAATTTGAGAAAAATTAAAAGAAAAAAGAAAATTTCTAAAATAATCCAAAAGAGGATAATCTAAATATAAAAAAGAAGAAACTATGATTAAAACAAAACCAGGCTTTGTGTCGAACACTACGGCCAAGAAAGATAATAGATAGAGATAAAAATAGTATATATATATATATATATATATATATATATATATATATATATATATATATATATATTTATTTATTTATTTATTTATTTATTTATTTATTTATTTATTTATTTATTTATTTATTTATTTATTTATTTATTTATTTATGTGTGTGCGTGCGTGGGGGTGTGTATGTGTATGTATATATATATATGTGTGTGTGTGTGTGTGTGTGTGTGTGTGTGTGTGTGTGTGTGTGTGTGTGTGTGTGTGTGTGTGTGTGTGTGTGTGTGTGTGTTATCTGGAAGGTTTACGATAATTTACGAAATTCACAATATCCAAGCCAGACAACTGATACACTAGTATACTGTTTCCAAGATATATATACTGACGACGAGACACACTGACGAATGCGACTCAAACTTGTCGAAAACATAATTATGGTAGATTTTCGCGAATCTTACAAAACTTTCTGTAAATATTTCCGAAAGCCATATTCTAGCTAAATTAGCTAACAGCTCCTTCATGAAGAACAAAAAAGCCAAAACAACAATATTGATCCGATTTGAAGAGTCGATTCTTGGCACATTCAGTAATGGAACTGCTTAAGTGACAGAGTTGCACAATCACAGTACGGAGAGGTGAATTCTAGCCGCTTGCTGTGAAACACTCGTTATCGCGAATCTGAAATTCCATTAGGCGCGTTTACGGTAATTTCAACGCGAGGGAACGCCGTCTTCTCTCGTAATTAGCAAAACGGTAATCGCCTTATCGGAAGGTATGCACGCAATGTCATTGTTAGTTTTTCCCAATAAACCGTGGAAATATTAGCGGGAAACAAAGAAATAAAGACACTCCCCGACTAATAGCTGCGTTGATTCACGGCCAAGAACGCGCCAGGATTACACTGGTATTAGCTGATTGTGTAAAGGCGTCTAGTAACATTCTGCGACATGACGAGGCCATACACAGTCGGTTATTTCAGGAAACTCGGTGAATTACCGACTTCAAGGGGGTAGACGGGAAACTATCGTTGGCAACTAACGCCTGCAGCGTAATAGAGGCATTTAGTTTAAATTGGAATAACGCGACGTGTTTAGATTCGGGACTTTAAGTGGGGACTGTTAAGGACAGTACAAACAGCCGTTGTCTACGTAATCCTTTAAAAGTAGGGAACAACTCGGTATTTTTGCCCGGAAGGCATAATTAGATTGCGAGTTATGGCCTTTGAGGACGATATTTATTGATATCGTCTATTTGAAGTTGAATCGCTCACTTCGTACTTTAGGATCAAGGCAGGTGTCAGAGGTAAGCACATGCAGATACACATATGCACCACCTATATGCATATATCGATATACATGTATCCATACGAGGGGCACATCTGTGGTCTAGTTGGTAGCGCGTTGAACCACAGATCACCACCACCTGGGTTCGAATTTCGACGTGGGCATATATGAAGGGTATTTCATCTTTGACTTCGCTTCATTACATTTGGAGGCCGCTCAGTACATTTAGCCTATGATGTGCACAAACGTGGCCGTAAAACATCAATCATCATCGTATCCATATAACTTCCCGTAAATAGTAACATATTGTACAGAACTAAGTTTTGAAAGACTGTACTGCTATCGTTGTCCTTGTGCACCATTAAATAGAAACTGTTGATAAATAGCTAGAAAGGATACGCTACAACGAATTTTATCATTATTAAAATTATTAATATCAGTAACAGCATCTTTATCTTGCTCAATATTCTCATTATTCAACAAAACGTTCAGTGTATAACTAGCAGGAAAAAGTACGTACATGCAAACACACATATATACATATACCTACA
>JAODUP010000498.1:257500-267500 GCA_025642065.1 Paralvinella palmiformis
GTCAGATTTGTTTGAATAAGGCAGATATAAATCATGATCTTCAAACATTATTTTAACAATGGAAAATGTACACCCATCAACGTTATATATATATATATATATATATATATATATATATATATATATATATATATATATATATATATATATGGTTAATAAAGATTAGTTCCCCGAGATTTCTTTTCGTAAACATTTACAATAAAATATCCAATTCAATGGATGACATGATATCATGTGACAGGATGATGATACCAAACAGTACGATGATGATAGCGTATGATATGCCAATGATACCAGAAATGACACGTCGATGATACCAAATTATATCACTATGGTATCAGATGTTATGAGGACGATACCATGATACTAAAACTTATGACGATGATGATGATGCCAGATGATATGACGATGACACCGGATTATACGACAATATAGAATGCGTATTCACTTATCTCATAATATAGTTATCATAGCAGCAGAGCATTATGTCATTGATCAACAGATCACGGTGTATTCTAGTATATAAGCAGACGTTACCTATAATAACTTACCACTAGCAGATAATCTGTGGACGAAGGCAATATTTTTCCAGCGCGAAGCAACACTCATTTTAAGCCATGTATAAAATATTAATGGACAACCCATAAGCAAGCATTTACTCGATACTGAAAGGCAGCTCCATAGTGCAGTTATTGGCGCAGATCACTGCAAATCTCTAGGCCTCGGTAGCAATTCTCAGAGCCTGGTGTATGCCGATGCCTTCATCGTTCAATGGAGCGTTTCCGTCATAGCAGCTGATGCCCCAAGGCAGTACCCACCTCGACCGGTCCCGGGTGATACAATCCAGGCATAAACGGCATCCGGGCAAAACAGAGCAATATCTCATTTCATGTTTGTGGTTTGCGAAGGTTGCACAAAAATGAAGACATTGGCAGTACTTACCTGCGCAGTTCTAATACTTCATACAGAAATATCAGGATCCAAATCCCCACTCGGGGCAGTCCGATATAGCAGCGGTTAGAACAATCCGAATCGTGTACGTGTCTGTAGGATATTTTCCAACTGAGTCATTCCTGGGTCACGTGTGCTAAATGTGAATAGCGCTGTGGCTAAGCCATGAACTCGTTCATTCATTCGCCCAATTCCCTCACTCACCCATACAAGCCATTGCTTATAGCTAACTTTAATACATAAGCTTTTGTGGGTCTTTGTTTGTGCACGTACGTCGGTAGCTGTTTAGAAGTGGGATCAAACTTGCGTTTCAACCGATTTGAAGGTGTTTGTTGGGCCGCGGGTTAACGAAATAGATCTGGAGTACTGGAGTCCGCGCTGTTTCGGGCTCCGTCGTACCTTGGCCAAGAGACAATAGTAGGCGTTCACGATCGTCCGCCGGAACGTCACGTTAACGGCGCAGTACAAGACGAAATGGAACGAGAAATTCACCGTCTGGAGCAGGTTCACGGAAAGGATGGCCAGCTTCGTCGACGCGTAGGTCTCCGGCTGGGCGACGTCCAGATAGAAGTGAAGCAACTCGGAAGGCGAGACCAGGACGATGAACATCGCGATCAGACAGACCAACGTGGACGTGATGCGCGTGTTGCCCTCGCGGCCCGACGGGGCGTTCCGGGCGGAGCACTCGCGCCACTTTACCGACTCGCGGAGCGCCCGGATCAGCTTGATGTTGCAGAACGCCAACACGACGACCGGGAAGAAGTACCCGAGCAGCGCCCAGAGATAGGTGAAGCTCAGCCGGAAGGGGGCGTTGGCGGCGAACTGTCCGATATCCAGCAGGAAGAACGAGACGTTCTGACTGGCCGCCTCGTAGTGGTAGACGTGGTAGGACCAGAGGATGGGCGATAATAGGAGGAACCAGGCGGCATAGGTTACGACGATGGCCACCTTGGTGGCGAAGAGTCCGGCGAAGATCCTTGCCTTCAGCGGGTGGCATATGGCCACGTAGCGAGCAGTGGCTATTACCACCGTCAGCCAGGTGCTGATCTTGATGAAGACGTCGTGCAAATAGACACCGTACAGCTGGTAGTAGTAGTGGAACGTCTTAGCGGAGAACTTGGCCTTCGAGTCGTAGAACACGGCCCCGGGCAGGATCCCGAGACAGAAGCACAGATCGGAGACGGCCAGTGCTATGAGGCCGAGCAGGGCGCCACGCTCCAGGACGTTGATCTCCCGTTTGTTGTATCGCCATGATAGGATGGTCAGGTTGAGGATGTTGCCGACGACGCCAAACGCGCCGAAGGCCGGGATCAGCAAGCCGCTGAAGAGATATTCGGGATCCGACCAGGAGACGGGCGCCGGCTGGGATCCGGCCCAGGCCAACACGTCGGAGGCGTTGTAACTCGTCTCTTTCTGATTGGACATGACGAGTTCGGTTGAGAGGGATGTTTCCTGTTTCCGTCCCGAAACACCTCTTAACTAACCGTATCCGATCGTTATCACCTGCTAATGAATGTCTTCAACTGATAGATGGCGTTATCTGTAGTGTAAAAATTACGCCCTCGTTCGTAGGTACCTGATATCCCCTGTGACGTAAATCGGTTCCGTCAGGTGTTACTTCTGGATACGACGGAATACGGATAATTAATTAGCTTAATCATTGTGAAGTATTAAAATCACTTGCTATATGGTATACACCTGAGTGCAATGTTTGCTTAGATACGGTAGTAGTGTTGCTGTACAAATCCAGCATTTCATAGGCAACCTCGTAACAAATCAACGTAAAGGATATTCGCGTGACACAATACAAAGAGCCTACCAGGACATAACTGCATTACCGATACCAACGCCTTATATGTTATTACGCTTGTAGCTGATTCATAACATCGTTTGAAGTATTTCTGGTGGCAAACAAATTGTACTATATACAGTGTCGAGACTTTCATTTATATCCTTCATTAAAGAATAATTAATAACAAAAAAACTTAATTCAAGTACATTCGCAGTCGTTTGTGTGTCATGGCATATCCTGGCGTTGAGGGCCCGGGTTAAGTTAAATACTAGTTCCTACCTGTTTGTATATAATCACACGCGCCATTTCTTACACAGTTCCTTGAACCAACACAATTCGGTTTTCCGTTTGTAAAATAGAATAGTCATCAACGCTTCATTAAGAAACAACCAGACAACGAATCCGCCCCAATCTCGTATATCACAGTAGCTCGTAGCTCATACGATAACGAACAGTCTCGGAGCGAACGCGACAATAATCAACTTCCCGACCCGTTTGTGGTCGATTCGATTTATTTACGACGAAGCCCGTTCGTCGTCAACGGATCCTGTCGGGAAACTATCCTTTTATCTCATCCATAAAATGAGTTCTCCTCACAAACAGATTAGTCCGTCAGCTTTTCACCGGATAGCTAGCTACTTAAAGACAGGCAGCCGACATACGATTGCGGGGTTTCGGCTAACGGGACTCACACTACGTTAAACATGGCGCCCTTAAGGGAGCCGCAGCGAAGGCCAAGGAAGGCGCTGATTGGCCATAAGTAGATGACGCTTAAGGACTACTGGTCTGCTCGGCCACCTAGAGGGCGGATTACTGAAGTCGGCATCGAGCATTGTTAAGCTATATTAATAAACACATTGATACACAATCTATTTTGATTAAGACTTTAAAAACAAAATCATTACGTTTGGTGTATTTTGGTTCAATGAAGCATCTGATGTGTACCATATGAGTCTTTATCTATCTAGCTATCCATCTCTCTATCTATATGTCTGTCTTTGTGTATATATGTGTGTCTGTCTGTCTATCTATATATATATATATATATATATATATATATATATATATATATATATATATATATATATATATATATATTTTAATATATACGTACCTGCTTCTTTCTAAAAATATGTTTCCTCCCCTCTCTCTCTCTCTCTCTCTCTCTCTCTCTCTCTCTCTCTCTCTCTAGCGTCTCTCATCATCTTTCATTAAACATATGACACACACATACACACACACAACACACACACACACACACACACATACATACACACACAAAAATAATAAATATATATATATATATATATATATATATATATATATATATATATATATATATATATATAATATTTTTTCCATTCATTCATGTTCTCCCGATATAGTGATTGACGGGTTTATTTGGTGCACTGAATGATTGACAGGACGTCGGGTAGGGCATAAGACAGGAGGCTTAGAGAGTAGATTAGAAAGTAGATTAGACGATGGATGATCTTAACCCGGAAACGTTATTATTGTTTTTGTTATTCCAGTGGAAGTTGTTGTTATCCCCGATACTCTCAAACTCGTATCCCTCTCGCTCGCATCTCTGCCTTCCCCCACCTGCGTGCGTGCGTGCATGCGTTTGGGCTCTCGTATGTGTTTATATGTACGTATACATCTGAGTCTTCGATTAGTAAATAAAGCTCGAGTTCGGAGCCCTAGCCTGACAGAAGTAACGTTAACATATCGAATGGCCGGACCTTGAATTGTAATGGATTTAATATCCTGACTAGGTGGCGTTAGTGCCGGTAGTGGACGGATATGGCGTGGCCAATCCGGAGCCAGCGACGGCTAAACCTGGATGGGCCTGCCGCGGTGTGACAGCTGGCAGTGATAAACAGCTGGCGGTGATAAACAGCTGGCGAAATTTAGCACGGACGGCCTGATATATCGCTGCCGGAGACCGAACAGCCGGATGAACAGCTACAGCAACAACTACAGCAACGGCAATGGCAAGTGCTACCATCGAACAGCAACGGCAACAGCTACAGTAACAGCTAAATAGACGACTACATCAACAGGTAAAGAAAGTAGTATTTACTTCAGCATCTCAAATTACAGCAACAGCTACAACAACAGATTCGTCAAAATCTACTTCACCATGGCACACTTCGATTGGACATGTTTGGGAACCATGGACAAAGAATAGTTGTAGACGAGCCGTCAGTGACAGTCGACCGGAAAGTGTATATATGTTGCCTATTTCCTTACAGCAACTGTCGTTTAGATATTTATTATCCGTCAGAAGCTCACACGCACGCACAAAGAGATCTACCGGGACGCGTACTGATACAGGCAGAAACACAGGCGTGTGTTAACTCGTACATATATAAAATACATGTATGTAAACAGAAACAACGAAGAGGTCAAGATACGAATAAACTAACCCACACACACGCACGCACACGACAATATATATATATATATATATATATATATATATATATATATATATATATATATATATATATAAAAAGTGAGAGGGCGCCTCCTAGTCTAGCGGTAGCGTGTTGGACCACAGATCATTATCACCCGTGTTCGAATCTCGGCGTGGGCATATCTGAAGGTTGTTTCATCTTTGACTTCGCTTCATTACCTTTGGCCCATTTAGCCAACCATATGCACAAAAGTGGCCGTAAATCATCAAATCATTATATATATATATATATATATATATATATATATATATATATATATATATATATATATATATAAAAAATAGAGAGAGAGAGAGAGAGAGAGAGAGAACGGGGGAGAGAAAGGCCATTACCCTATTCCTATACAATCGCTAGATGTACCTATGACTTACTTACCTATATAACAACATATAAGGAAGACATTAGTACGTATGCACGATATGCTTCCATGTTAGATAGGACAATATTAATTTCCGGATACTGATATTTTCCTGTCAGAAGTGATGGATACATAGACAAAATCCGGAATCCAATCACTAATCTCTATTGTTTCTTGACAGTTCCAGATCCGTGACCTTTTATTCGACATGGTCCGGGTCAGCATGGCGTAGCTTATTGGATCATGAGGTACGACGCTGTGCTGTGCCCTTGCCCAGCCTTTCAGCCGTTTTCTCTAGTACCTCAGCACCAACGAGTGTCGTCACGTCCTTCTCTCATTGATAAAGCCCCAAACCAATCTTTAGCTTCCTCTATCCGATTCCTTGTCCTTTACAAATGGCAAATAATTGTCATTGGTCCCCGATAATCTGCAATAGATAAGATTCCTTATTCTTCACTCCCTCATTATACCCTATTTACAAGCTGTAAGTACACACTACTCTCGCATTCCGATATAAGGTTACTTATTTCTAGGTCGTGTCACAGTAATTTACACGCTCACTGGCTGTCGATTCTTACCTACTCCTACGTAAAGAGTGACACGTGCCCATTAGGCCAGGTCTACGTCACTCTGTCACATGGTCTTCCTACCTCCGTCCTATCCTATCTCGTATGTCAACAGATTTCTAATGATCATCGAATCGATTGCTAATGGACTGATAGCTGGACTCGGGTATCCGTGGATCGATTGCAGTTGAAGTTAGCCATTACGTATTCGGTACCCGGTGACCTTATTTGGCGGGTTATTCTAGTCCACATTGCGAGCTCGCCGAGGAGCGAAATCAATGGACTCGTAGATTGCCGGACCAGACGAGAGGTTGCTTTGTTTTGCTTTGGCGCTGATCTCATCTGGAACGAATTGCCCAGCGGAGAGCTCATAATAAAAGCAGACGATCAGACGAAATATTCTAAGAACATGAATAATATTGCGATTCGAATTCCTGCCCGAAAGGCTACCGACTCCACTTAGAGGGGAGGCTCGGATGGGAAAATGAATGATAAGTGTAACACTTCATGGCTGCTGTTTCGCTTCCGGATTGATTTAATATTTGAAGGGCTGGCTGCGTCATTCGGTATATGACCAGACATCGTCAATGTTTGAATGATGAAGAAGAATTTATATCTATAATTGTTCACACATAATGTGATAAATAAAAGGAATACCAAAAAAGAAAACACAGTTCGTCGAATGAGATAAGAGGGAGACGTCAAAACCTAGCTTACCAGGACCCCGGCGCAATGCCTAAAGTTCGACAATGAACATTTCAAGTTTTAGAGCAAGAAAAGAGCACTTATCATATTATTGGAAGCTTACCATGTGAAGTTCAATTTTTGATTAGCATGCCGTTCATCTGCAATCCAGCTAGACACGCTACATTTAGCAAGCGGAAACGAAGTGGCCGCAACTGAACAGTACTGATGGAACACTTGCAATGCTAGTTATGGAAACACAGCTTAGTTGACTATGGTGCGAAGGTTAGAACGTTACGCTGGAAACCTCCAGGCTAAAGGTATGAATCCGGCTCATGCTTGTATTTGTGGGATATGCTTCCCATGGTAGTCGCCCCTGTGACCAACGCTGAAACTAAGTGACTCCACTGAGATCAGCTAAACTGAGCAACTGATTGACCGACTGACTGACTAACTAACTAGCAGAGACAAATGTCCATACTGATAGGTTGCCGGAGTTACTGGCTACCATTCCTCTGTGTTGCTGAAAACAGCCACCGACACCGGACTACGGCCTTCTCAGTAAGCCTCCCTCGTACTATGGAGTCGAGTGACAGCCTTCTAATTCCATACTGATTGAATAGAGGCTAAGGTCAAGCAGTGAAACACGAGTTACCAGTCAGTGGTCGAGCTAAGTACTTAAGGAGTGGGTTTGCCCCGTCTAACGTCGGTCGAAACAACTCCCCGGAGAGGCTCAGCGAGAAAATGGAACACTGAGCCAATGTTATTCCAATCGCTTCCGTTTTAATGCGCCATTAATCTGTCCAGGTGGCGTGTGGGACGCATCTTGTCCTTGGTTGGAGGTTGTACTATTTACCTCAACAAACTCGACGCTATCAAATAATTAGGCTAGCACTGCTGCTGGCCACGTCTGTGGCTTGTTTCATCCAGTAGGTAAATTGTTAATGATCGGAGAAGTATGCGAACAGATAGCACAGGAATTGTGCTGAAATTAATCAGACGATCCTTTTTTAACACACCCTTCTCTCCCTACCTCCCTCCTTCTCTCCCTCCCTTTCTCTCTCTCTCCCCCCCACACTCTCTCTCTCTCCCTCTTTGTCCTCCTCCACCCATCCATCCATATATATATATATATATATATATATATATATATATATATATATATATATATATATATATATATATATATATATATATGTGTGTGTGTGTGTGTGTGTGTGTGTGTGTGTGTGTGTGTGTGTGTGTGTGTGTGTGTGTGTGTGTGTGTGTGTGTTTTAGCTGTGTATAATAAGGCACAGGCACAGAGAATCTCGAACCGTGAATTCAAACTCTGGACGTTTCTTCAGGGGACTGAATCCAGAGTGGCGACTTTTCTTGCTGAGACATGTGTAATTGCTCACCAGTTTGTCTTTATATGTCGATATATCTGCGCGTGGATTCGTGCATACGTCACAATAATAAAAGTAGTCGCTTCCTTCAAACTGTCATACATAAAATCAGGTTGACATTTTACTGACAACCTTCTTAATTATGTCAACATCTGTAGGATAATGTCCTGTCACCATGCTCTTACAATATGTCTTAACATTCCATCCTGTCTCCTCTCTATCCGGTATGATGCATCATAAACAGACATCGGGACACCTTACCCGCATCATGAAGTCGGCGAGAGGTTTCTCGGATGTCCATTCATTGGGCCTTATCCCATTATGCTAGCCGTAATGACGTACATACCACGTCACGAGGAGCTTAACTCATTTCAGAAGCGAACATCTAGTAGCTTCTTCAAGAATTTGAGTGACTGCTTCGGTAACGTTGGTAATATTTTTTCGATGAATGAAACATCTCAGAATTGGCATGGAATATACGTGGAAGTTTGCCATCTTAGAGAAGAACGACCAAACTGTAAACATTGACATCTACACAAACAACAAAATATAACAACGTCAATAATAAAATTAGCGAGATGTGTTACATCAACTTTTATTGTTACCTTTAATCAGCCTGGTCAACTAACAGGTGTATTGTAGACGTGCACAAATTTGACTGTTATAGATAATTTCATACCATGGATATGCCATTGGCATTGTATATATCCAGCAGCCAGTAGATACTTTCACATTCATCTACAACTATTCCTTCCGATTTGGCAAATGAAGAATTTCTCATTAGAACACAATAAAAAGAAAAAAGAAAATAGATTGTGTGTGTGACTTATATATATATATATATATATATATATATATATATATATATATATATATAATAATTGATTTTTACGGCCACTTTTGTACATATAAAGGCTATATGGCCGAGCGACCTCCGAAGGTAATGAAGCGAAGTCGAAGATGAAACACCCTTCAGATATGTCCTCGCCGAGATTCGAACTCAGGTACTAGTGCTCTATGATCCAACGCTCTAACAGTTAGACCACGGGTTCTACTTGGTTGTGGATATGCATTTTAGATTATAGCTCGCTAAGTTCATGATGAGTCGTGGGCGCTTAATTCACAAAGATAACTGATGGTGGCTTTCTTAAAGATACCCGCAGCACATTTTCACTTAGCGAAAATAATCCTGCATGAATGACAGAACGGGAACTGATTGAAGGATGTTTGATGTTTTACGGCCAGTTTTGTGCATCAGGTAGGATAAATAGGACGAATGGACTCCAAAGGTACTGAGGCGAGGTGAAAGATGAAACACCCTTCAGACCTGACCGCGCCGAGATTTGAACACGGGTGGTTAAGACATGTGGCCATCTGTTAAGTCATGGTGGCACCCCCCGCGGAGCGACAGAACGTTCCGTCCCGGCATCAGCCTTATCAGCCACATCCGGGCAAATCGTCTACATAGTAATAACAATACGTGCTAATAATAACAAGTGACATTTTCGCCTAAATAATAATAATAATAATAATAATAATAATAATAATAATAATAATAATAATAATTAATAATAATAATAATAATATTAATAATAATAATAATAATACGTGAGAGTAATAATACGTGACATTCATATAGCGCCTTATTCGGTTAGATAGCTGCTCTAGGGCCCTTTACAGTATTATTAGCCAATCCAGCAAACATCTCAACGCATGCTGCTATTATAGGCGCAAAGCGTTACTCAAACACATAGCCACCTCATCCTATCAGGTTCTCATTT
>JAODUP010000498.1:272500-300764 GCA_025642065.1 Paralvinella palmiformis
TTTCAATGTCTTCAGAAACTAAAAAGGAACATGAAAGAATATTTAAAAAAAATGGAAGACAATAAACTGCCCATTAAATAATCCGAATCAAACAACTAACAATGGCAGGTAACATGGAACTGATTTAATATCTAAGCGATTACTATATATTAATATATTACACACATAATATATATATATATATATATATATATATATATATATATATATATATATATATATATATATATATATATATATATCGCCTACTGAGACGGTTGTCTGGCGGTGATAGTCTGTCAATGGTCTAAATCATTTAGAAGGACAATGACATAATGTCGATTAATCTCATGATTATTCGAGCCTTTAATTCAAGCCATTGTCTCCTCCTTGACATCTGCCATTTCAATTAAGGCTCAGTATATTGTAGCGCCACATGGCGATGACATTAATTACAAGACCGCTGTTAGTCGGGCCAACACCACCTGGAGTCCTCCTTAAAGCTCGATGCTTAATCACAGACACACAACTGTCGGCGATAATTTAATTCGAGGTGATATATCCACATATGAGCCTATGACGAGAATGGTGATATAAATAAATATGCCATTTCGTGATTTAAGACGAATATTAATTTTTGTGTGCAAATTCAGCACCATCCTTGATGAACTTTAATGCAACTTAGTACCTCCAAAAACGAAATTGGGTTTGGCAGCGTACGGCTGATTAAGTGACATAAGCGAATAGAGATAATATCATCTTCCAGCCATGATCAGTCCACTGCGGGACCGTAAGGTTACCATGTTGGCTTCAAAGGTCTCGGTTTCTTGCTCTCAATTAGCTGTTTACGTTGCCCCAGTATTGTTGTAGTTCAGCTCTCCACCTTTTTCGTTGCCTTCCTCGATTTCATTTGCCATCCATGCGTGTCCAAATTGTCAGTGCTGCACTCGACCTATTATCCGTTCTACGGCTGATGTGATCTGCCCATGTCCGTTTTATGTTTCTAATTATTTGCACAATGTCCATAACTTTAGTTTGGTTCCTCACCCACTTGCTAGTTTTCCGGTCTGTATAGCTGCTGCTGAGCATGGTTCGTTCCATGCTGTGTTGTGCTGCAGACAATTTACTTTCCATTTTTTTGTTAATGTCCCAGTCACTGCTCCATATGTCATTGCTGGAAGGATGCACTGGTTGAAGACTTTTCCTTTCAAGGATGTTGGTACTGTACCCGTAATAATTGTGCTGTGTCTTCCAATTGTTTGCCATCCCGCTTCGATCCTTCTTCTTATTTCGTTGTCTTGGTTTTTCTCTATTAATGTAAACTGTTGGCCTAGGTAAATATAATCTTCTACTTGATCAAGTTGGATTCCGTTTACATAAAATGCCTTTTGGTTATTCATCCTGCCATGATATTTGTTTTTCCCATGCTCATTTTCAGGCCACATGTCCTGCTTGTATTGTCCAGCTCTTGAAGCATTACTTCAATGTCCTTTACAGCGTGAGCTCTTATTATAATATCATCTGAAAATCGTAGATGGCTGAGTTTCTCTCCATTAATATTGATATCTTTTTTGTCCAGTCTATAGCCTTAAAGATTTTCTCCAAGCAGGCTGTGAATTACTTTGGTGATATGGTGTTTCCTTGTCGGACCACATTCTTTATATTTAGTTTGTTGATATCTTTATCCAGACAAACTGTTGTGGAGTTATCTGTCTAGATGTCTCTTAATTAATTTGATGTAGTTGTTGTTGATTCCTTGTTCATGCAGCGTTTCTAGAACCGAATGAGCTTCCACAGAATCAAAAGCTTTCTCATAATCCACAAATGCCATGCTGAGCGGTATGTTGAGTTCCAGGCATTTTTCCTTTAGCTGGTTTATAGTATGGATGTGGTCGATGATTGAGAAACGTCTTCTGAATCCGGCTTGTTCCTTTGGCTGTTTGTTGTCTAGGACACTTTCCAGTATGCTGATCATTAATTTACTACAGAGTTTATAGATGTTGGAGAGCAGACTGATAGACCTATAGTTCTTTATATCTTTTTATTTACTTTTTTTGTGTAGGATTATCATATTTGTTTATTTCCATTGTTGAGATAATATGTGCATTATCAGATTGAAGTCACATGTTCAAATCTGCCGGGAACTTAATTTAGCAGTTGATAGTTTCGCAAAAGCTTCCCGATTACTGTTCGACCACTCTAGCACTGTGTCTTCGTGAATGGCATATCTATGAAACGGATCTAAGTTAAAGATGTATTTGTCATTGTTGTCCCGAGTCCAAAATAATAATTCATTTCCTGAACAATCAGCTGTCTGTGATGTCTCGATTTAGAATGGCATCACTCCATTTCCTAAATGTCGCAAGTAGCTAAAAACGGTAACATTAAATTGTCAGTTTCACATCGATGTGTCTTCTATTAACCCCAATCACCCGCCACCCTTCAGAACAATAGACCTAATTTAGATGTAATGATAACAAGTTTACGATCAAACTTACGCGCGCACACACACACAGACGCACACACGCACGCACGCACGCATGCACACACGCACGATAGGCTAAACTTCCACCGAAGGTAATCAATCGAAGTAAAAGATGAAATAACCTTCCAACAAAGCCTGCGTTTCAATCCCGAGTTCTGTGACCAACAGCACAAACCGTTACACCATGGAAACTTCCCAGATAGGAGAAGACGAGGAAAATATTGGGAATCCATCGATTTATATGATATCTGTGATGTTCCTATGAATGAATTATCATATTGACACAGCTGTTTTACATTTCAGTATTTATCGTTTCCTGTTTTCATTTTGTCTCATCCTCTCTACATAAAGAAGGCTCCCGGCCAATTTATCCTACATTGCGCACAAAGGTTTCTTGCCAATAGTGGAACACGTTAGATGGCTGAAGTGACTCGTTTTGAATCAGTTCAACTCCGAGTTGACCTTGGATAAAAATCGGCCATTAACTAACACCTGGAAGACAGCTAATTTAGATTCATCGTGCATTAAAAATTTTGTCGGGATATTGTAATTTACAGGCTGTTAGAAGAAAAGAAAAGAAATCGTCAGAATGGTTATTAATTATTTTCGGGGTACCTGTTTACACGATATGTGATCCGTATTTATAGAGATTGGAGTTGTGGCGGGGGTTGGGGGTAGGTCACTGTTCTCTCTAGCCTAATAAGCGTCTTGTCTGTTCTGAGATCTAATGGACCATAATGGCTAATGGTTGGACTAATATAATGGCAAACTTGACAACATACTTATTATATGGTTATTGAGGCATAGATAATGAGAGGAGCACACTTACTTGAGGTGGTCTCCGTGACAACCACTCATGCTTGTATATATCGGTGACGGAGTACTCATGCACACGCACACGCACACGCATACACACGCACACACACGTATATATATATATATATATATATATATATATATATATTATTGCCACTAGTGTGTATACACGAATTACATTATCTCGAGGCGAAGTCTACATGGGTACATCAAAGATAGTGTAAATAGATTCATAAATAGCCCAAAAACTCTCAGGAGTTTGACATAGACTTCTATCTGTGTTACTTCAACGCCATATGGATCTATAAAAATATGTAAAGTCTGATGTATATATCTGCTCATGTCATTTTAACACTCCACGGTGTTATTGTCTTTTTGATTTGATATATCAATAATAATATTAATAATAATAATAATAATAATAATAAAGATCACCCGCGGCTTAGACACTATATAAAAGATGAGTTAGTGAATCACGTCCTTGACCTCGACATGGTGCACCTGTGAGGCATAATGACGATGTGGAAAACTTTCCACTAAATTAACAGACGCATTCTCGGATGGATAAGTTGTATTTATGTATTTGTATTTGTATATATGACAAACATCTGATACACTGACGGATAAACAGACATTCAGGTCAGTCGAATTGAACACACAAAATGAACACAAAAACATTAATATCTATAAAAAGATATCTTTAAACTAATTGCAATAATTAACTATACGATAAGAAACATTAATGTAAGAAATTCTGAAAAGATGAATATCTGAGTGAGTGGGGGGGGGGGAGTTGAAATAATGTATAGTGTCAAAACACACGGATATAGTTCACTCTGGCAATGATAAAAGTACCGAAGCACAGTGGAAGTAGATATATGTACCTATACTGCACTTCTGGGTCATTAATCTGCGTGGGCGGATCTGAGTAGTTGTTTCAGCCAATCGCTGACTACCGGAAATCCTACACGTTATGTCTAAATACCGTTATGGAATAAAGTCTTCCGTGTTTAATTGTTACTCAGTTCAACTGGTCTTCGAACGAGCCAACATGCTGATATTAGTGGAAAAAGAAACCTAGTTCGGGGGTTTTCAGGACATTTGTCAAACCGTGGCGGAGTACCTGGCTGGTGATGGAGTACCTGGCTCAATATTTGATGAGGAGCCTCCCTCATCGGGCTTTTATTCTCTAATCCATCGGTTTAGAATTGATAAATATAATTCTGCTCCATGCTGTGCTATCCTATGAGGCTGCGCTCTACCCCTCTCTCGCTCTCTATAAGTGTGTGTATGTGTATTTTGTGTTTATATATATATATATATATATATATATATATAAGCGGGTGTGTGTGTGTATATGTGTGTGCGTACGTGTTCGTGTGTGCGTGCATGTACGCGGGCGCGCGCGTGTGTGTCTATGTATGTGTGTGTGCCAATTGGTAGCAAATTCACGGTCAATGCCATAGGCGTGAGCAATTCGCTGTTTGTAAATGATACCACATCTTATCCGTTGACAGAACAGTAACGACCCCAATAAATTGTATCCATAAAGCTAAGGCGGGGATTATCTGGAAAACTGATTGAGGAGTGAAGGATATCAGCCACAGTCTACTGAAGATCTGGTTAATATCCAGAGGGAAGACAATAAGGTCGGGAATTTACTGATCCAGATTTGTGCCATGCTCTATCATTGTCTATGATCTTCTGGCTCCCTCGTCTTGTTTTCCATGGCTATTAGTTTTCTCATTGACTGATTAATTTGCTGGCCAACTGATTGACTGACTGATTTACTGACTCAATATGAGTGTGACAGATTGATTAAGTACCTGGCTGTCGTCACCGGGTTATTGGCTGATTTATTGATCCTATTATGAGGTCTCAACTAAATACTTACTGGGAAGCTGCTTAGTTGTGTTTTACGTATATATTGACTGCCGTTCTAACTTTGTAACTTCCTGACTCACTATCTGACCTATTTCCTGGTTGACTTCCGGACTGAGTTCAGAACTGACTAGTCGACTGACTCACTGACTCACTGGCTCACTGACCCATTCACTAACTAACTAACTCACTAACTATCTCACTCACACACTCTCTCACTCAAACACTCACTCACTCACTCACTGACATAGTCTTCCCCTAAAACTAAGCATATCTCTAAGTATCTGCCTATCGTTGTACTCACAGCACGATGCTTAATTCAGAATCCACGCATTGCGTGACCTGACCACGGTTATCCATCCCACTCATCCCCTTCCCCGATAAGAAGCTTCGCCATCAGCGTGTATTTAAATTGCCCACGAAGTCACACCCATCGACGGCCATACGCCACCCACCTCCACCCACCCAGGCTATCAACGGACGACCTTGGGCCAATATATTCCTATATTAGATTGTCGCGTTGAGCACCGACACCGTGACCCGAGACCCAACGAGGCTGCGACTCGCTGAGCTCTCGATAACATTGATACGGTCGGCGAATGACGAAGATGGCATCGTAGCCGAATGGTGATCGGTTCTAATTAATCGTGTCTCAGAGTGGCCGCCGCCGCAGCAGCAGTCTCAACACACACACACACACACACACACACACACACACACACACACACACACACACACACACACACACACACACACACACACACACACACACATATATATATATCCCCCGGCAGCAACATCCTCTGGATGTGTGAGGCTATTGTTGTTAATTTTGGCAGACGGTTATACAGATGGGTGTCGATCGTTGCGAAGGAGCACGGATGTGTATGTATTTGCTGATGTGTGTCTATTTGTCCGACTGTGTGTCTGTCTGTATGCCTGGCTACATATCTGTCCGTCTATCTGTCTTTCTAAGTATCTTTTTGTCTGTATATCATTCGTAGAGATAGACAAACAGCCACGCAGCTAGATAAATTCATATACAGAAACACGCACACAGACGCAAGTACATACATGAAAACACACAAACAAACACACACCCATATATATATATATATATATATATATATATATATATATATATATATATATATATATATATATATATATATATTTTTGCACATAAATGAGAGACCTACCAGCACATACGCTAATGATAATAGTAAGTGAGGTAGAACTATTAAACATGTTTATCTTATTAATAGGAATGTTGAGTCCTATGTGGCTAAGTGGCACATGATTAAGCCTGGCTAGTTCTTCCTTGCTTATACAACATATATTGTATATATATCCTTCTATACATTGAAGAAATCGAGATGTCTATCTTGATTAACTCCTTCTACCTGTAACACTTGACTAGCATCATCAATCACCTTGTGACAGCTAGACTATTTTATTAACTAGTATTATATACTTTGGAACCGTACCATTCTTCTACAAGTATCACCTTGTATGTTATGCCATGACAGAATAGCCACTTTTCTTCTGTCTTGATAGTTCATATAATTACACCTTAGTATGTTGTTGGGTAGAGTTGGTGCATATTTAAATATACCAATGCCCGGTTTGGGGGAAGTCGTTTAAATGTTTGGACTAAACATCCGGTATATAAACTGAGCGCAACAACAAGCTTCAAAAGCCATATCAGTTTGGTAGACTGATGAACGACAAGTTGTTTCCCATCTCGAGCAATTGTAATAAAATCAGTTAATTTCATTCATCATCATCATCCATAATTCGCTTAGTAAATGTCTTCCCATGTCTAATTTATAGTTTTACTAATTTTATCATTTATATAAAATAAATTGTTGATCTAATTAAAAACATTTTAAGTATAATTTAAACATAGTTGTGGTATCGTAGTTTATACATTCCTTATACAACAATGAAGGCATACATATTACTAAAATTTGATAAATAGGTTACTTTGAAATTGTCGCATCTGCCCTTTTCCGACTGGAGCATGATGCATGGAAATAGTATGCCCACACCGTCGGGAAGATGAGTATACATTTGGAATTCCATTACAAAATCAAGATCAAAACTGATGAAACGTTATGTCTGTCGGCAGATAGTGTTAATATCCTTGCATCAAACCAGGAATAACGTGTCCAGATGTTCGATTTTTAGAGACTGTTAACTCGTTCTAATAAAAACATATTTTGCAATTCAAAGTGTATGGATCATCTCCAGTCACGGTTTTTGTTTCATTTACTGATATTGGAGATTACGGTTCCTTCCTGTGAGCCTTTTTACCTTTATCATTAATTAGCACTGTTTTTAGATGGACACGTGGAGGGCCGAGGAGGAGGGTCGATGAGAGCAACGATCAATTTCAACCAAATGTGCCATTAAAACTATAAATTCATAGCCCAAGTTTTCAAAAGAAATCGATGTAGCTTAAAACCATCAACTGAAAATAACACGCAAATCATTTTCATTGCCGTGATTCATTTGCTGGAAATTCGGTTTAATTAAGAGCTGTTATTTAAAAGTTAGTTATAATACTTAAACATCCTAATCAGTCTACTGAGTGAATAAGAAATCCGATTTATCATATTCATAATTAATATATCGATTATCTACGTCATCTTTATGAGATGATAATTCTACTACCACTATTCTAACATCAGCGCTGGTTTATGGCTAAGGATCAGAAACAGAAGATGTTTTGGTCATCCTGGAAAAATGCCGTCAAATGATGTAGGCGAAGTCACGCTTGAAAGGTAAGAAATCTATTTTGCGATTATAATTCCCGGAAGAGTTTTGCAGGGATCAGGTGATTGTTTCGGGCTTCCGAGGTGCTGCTCGGAAAGAAATCGACGTTAGACCTACTCTAGGCTAGAAATAATTAAAACTGCCATCCGAGGTAAGAACGAATTTTGCTTTAATTATCAGAATGGCGCCGCCGAGTCTTGACATTTCAATTCCATCAAAACGGAAAGGAATTACGTCCGTTAATGGCGAGCTGGTTCAACAAAATGGAAATAATGAATGGCGCGACACAAAGACAATGTCTTGTCATATTCGGCCAATGGTTTTGTTCTTTCGTGTGATTTTATTTTGGATCACACTCACTCATTCACTCACTCACTCGCTCACACACTCACCCATTCATCCACTGACTCGTTATGTCATTCATTCATTCATTCATTCATTGACTCACTCACTCACTCTCTCACTCAGTCACTCACTCACTCACTCACTCACTCAGTTACTTACTCACTCACTCACTCACTCGTTCATGTATACATTAACTGACTCACTAACTGACTCACCCATTCATATGCTAGCTAACCCTTACTCACTCACTCATCAGCTGTTTATCTTTTCTCTCGGTTTAATCATTTGTTATAAAAATACACAATACATCTATCCATAGTTTTCTACGTATCCTTTTCTCGTCTTCTGTCGATCTCTATATTAAAGCACCCCTCCCGTTTCTCCCCAATCCCTGCCCCCCCCCCCACGCTCCGCCCTCCACTCCCAGCCAATTTCCGCCATCAAGGCCCCTTCTTTATCTTCTATTTCCCTCAGCGGCCTCCCTTCGCCATAGGAAGCCGTAAATAGAGCGGACCGGAGAGAGAGAGGAGCGGACGTTATTCCGGCGATTTATAACACTCAAAATCCAATAACGACAACAACAGTCAGGTGTTTTGGGTAATGACCGATAAAGTAATGACACAACCATAAGGACACCTCGTGTAATGAAGTAAATAAACACGGATGTCTTAAATAAGGCCAGCGAGAGTCGGTCGGTAATGGTAAAGACAACGAGACGCAGCACGGGTAATGGCCAAGCTTGTTTTTGATACGTTCGTTTATGGCGCGAAGGGGAACGATGGTGATGATGATGATTATTGATGTCATACGGCCACTTTTCTGCCCATGGTAGGCTAAATGGGCCGAATGACCTCCAAGGGTAGTGAAGCGATCTCAAAGATGAAGCACCCTTCACATAGGCCCCTGCCAAGATTCGAGCTCAGGTGGTAATGATCTGTGATCCAACGCGCTACCAGTTAGAAGAGGAACGAGCTTGAGTTATGATACAAACAGAAGCCCACTATAATGATCGTGTGTGGTGGGATGATACTCTATATTAATAGCGCTAATTAATGAGCCGATATTTCGACGCCACGAAATCATCCTTATATTCATTAGACGTGAGGATTCATTGGTCCCGGTTCAGATAAGTTAGCGCGCCAATAAATCTGGAATAAAAGGAAGTGAGCCGGATGATGTCGCCTAGCTTAGGTGATAAATAATATAAGTGGTGCCGCTGATCCTTCCGGAAACATAACGCGTCCTTTCAATGTACTTCTCCCACTGCTCACTAACAAAAGACTGAATATCTTGATTTGCCCAAGATTAGGATTTCTGATCCTGATTTGGGAAGGAGTGTCTTTCGTGGAATCCGCAGCCAAATATAAGATCAGTAAATGTCTTAGACCGTATACTTCAAAGGGGTTACTTTCAGGTTTAATTCCTACTATTTGGAGGATGTGATTCGGTTTCATTCGCACGCCATTCAGTAACCTGATAATGTTTTCTGTTAAGGAAACGTATCGCGAAAAGCCAAACAGTAGAGACGGTTCTATAAATATAGCTGCTAATAAATTGACCGACGAGTAAATACCAAGTCTAAATCATCGAAACTGAGATTGTTACTTGTATTTAAACATATATTAATAATAACAACAATAACTGCTAGTATTACTATCATTAATAACTTCTTATGTCATTACATATACACGGTGAGTTCCGTTCATGCACTTGGGAGAAGAGTCCTGCATGTCCAGTATCAATACATTTGAGTCTTTTACCGAGACTGAAAACAGACAGTTACTGAAAAGGTCATCTAACGCTTTCTGTAAAGTTGACCCCATGCCTGCTTGTGAAAGTGAGTCTGGACGTTTCGATAATTATAATTATGAACATAGTTAATAACTAATTTTGTCTGTGTGTGTTGCCAAGATCTATGAAAATGACTCTAATAAAAAAACATTTTGGTCTGTAAAGTTATAAAATAAATACAGGCCTGTCTCAAATCAAGCAATTTATTATCCAAAGTTACATAAAAGGTAATTGTTTTCCATCTAAACAAATATTTAATCAATATTCACCCTAATGAACCACACCATGTAAAAGTAACCACAACACTGAAACAGCCTTGGTTCGGTTGAACAAATGATGTTGTGAAGTCAATTGATCACGATAAGCCAGCATTATTTGGTTCTCCGGACCTGTGAGCTGCATTTGTTGATCATAAAGTACCTTTCTCTGGTGTGAAGGACATGTTCAGTATGTCAGGTAAAATGTTCGGTTTTTGTTATCTTGTGTACCACAGGGTTCAGTTCTTGGTTATCTGGTTTTCACAATGTACACCGGTCCTCTTGGGATCACTGCGCAGTGATATGGCGTTACTTATTCCTTCTATGCTGATGACACACAGTTATATATATCACTGGATGCTGACAATGTGTTAAATTTCCTTGAAGAATCTAGAAAATTGTATTGCTAATAATCGACTATGATTGACTAAACATTTTCTAAAATGAAATTGTAATAAAACAAATATTATATATTTAACTTCACGACATTGCATTATCCCCAAACCACCAGCATTACAGATGGATGGATTTTTGAGTGGCCTTAATTGGTCAATACAAATCTGAGGGTTATTTTTGCCAAATCTATTAACGTGTATGAACATGCCCTATCAGTATGCCGAGCTGCCTACTACCATCCTAAGAACATCCACTCTTTGAAGACCTTTTTCACAGAAGAAGTACTTGTAACTGTAGTCCATGCCTTTGTTACATCTCGTATAGACTATTGTAACTCACTGCTATATGGCATATCTGATTATAACATTAATCGCCTTTAGTGAATAGTGCAGATCGTGTAGTGACAAATACGGAAAGATATGATCATATTATCACCACAATTTATAAATCTATCAAAGACATGACAACTGAATACATATGTGAATTGGTGTTGATTAGAAAGTCATCTCGAACAATCACATCATCCTGTCAGATACTGCTGCAGGTAGCCGTGTCTCGGCTCAAGTCATATAGTAACTGTACATTTAGTGTTGCAATCCTCACTTTGTGGAATAGGTTGCCGGCGGATAGTAGAAAGGGGTCAATTCTTGAAAATATTAAATCCATTTTGAAAGCACACCTGTTCAAGGTTGCTTTCACAGATAAATAATGATTATCATTCAAATCCCTTTATGGGTTTTACAGACATATTATTTGAGGTTTCACTGTAGAGCACCTTTCGATGGCTACTGACTATCATTTACTACTGCAAATGACTGTTGCCGAGTATTACTTACTGCCATTGACTGTTACGGGAGGTTAATTACTGCTAATGACTGTTACTGAGTATAATTAACCGTTAATGGCTGTTTCTGACTTATACTTGTTGTTACTTAAGCGAGTACTGGAGTAGGTAGAGTACTGGCCTTCACACATCCAAGCTATGGATTCGAATACGATCCATATCTGTGTTTTTGAGATAAAATAGCCCCGAGGCTAGCCAACTCATACTTACAGGTTGTTACTTAACTATTAAATCATGAACAAACTGAAGGAGAAACTGAGGTCGAAACTACTAATGTACGAAATGTTTATTTTTTAAATAGTTGACATGGAAATGGGCAATTAACATATGAAATAATAATTAAACTTGATATTGGTTAAAAACTAGAAATATCAATAGGGAATATATCGGATTAATAAGGGAGTAAGTAAACATTGATGAAGCATACCATAGCTGTGGGATTCTGGATACGTTCGTTGCCAAGGTTCCGTATGTCTGATAATTTGCTAATCAACTGAATGTTTAAACACGATTGTTAGAAACTAATTTAAATTAAACTAAGTAATAAATAAGACGTGTATGTAAATCGTTCTATCACGGCCTTCTATTAGAAACTCCTCCCAACCCGAAACACTGTTATTAGGATTGTTTTCCAACTGATTTGTATTGTACCGTAATTTTGTCTGTGTGTATGTGTGTGTGTGTATGTGTGTGTGTGTGTGTGTGTGTGTGTGTGTGTGTGTGTGTGTGAGAGAGAGAGAGAGAGAGGGAGAGAGTATAAAGCTCTTCTATTCTATTGTCTATTATCACATGTCAATAACAGTTCTAATCCAGATCAAGACATTTATTTATGTATGTCACTCGCGGAAATATAAACTCTCGGCCCGAGAGTCTGCCATTGAAGCTTCCATTAATATCGAGGATCATATATTTTGTTAGAGAATGAGTGAGAGTACCGTGGATGACAGGGAGCGTCCGCCCCCAAATACCATCTACCCGGACGCTGATCAAGGAAACGAAGAAGCAGACAAAAAAACATCCCCCACAAATAGAACTCCATTCATCAACATCGACGATGTTCGCTGACCTTTCTATTTCCAACCGGTCGCATCCCGGTTGTCCAAGAACAAACGCGTGCCCCCTTCCGCATTCGTCCATTGTAAATCCGGAACGAGATGGAGCCCCGGGGGGGGGGCTCTTACCGGGATGGGCGAGACGGGGGGGATAAATGGAAAGAAAACAATCCCGACAACGGCGTTCGCCGCACGTGTAGCGGCTTACCGTGGAAACGTTTCCGGAAAGAAAAATATACGTTTTGAAAACCGAGCCCATTAAGGAAAATGTTTGCCATATTTTCCCCTTTGTGCCGCCCCCCGGGCTCGTGGGCGATATATTAGGACGCCATTAGCTGGACATAAAGGGCACTAACGCGCTGAATGTTACCGAATAATGGTGAGCGATGTTAGGGGGCGCAGTCTCGTCGAGATCGTCCGGCGGCCACGTACGCTGCCGAAAGTGGGTTATGACGTTTCCGCCGACCAAAGTTACCGTCACCTAAAATGGCGTATAAATAAATACACAGGAAGAGTGTGGGACGCGTGAAGAACGGCGGCCGAGAGAGCGGTGCGGTGACGTCATTTATATTTCGTCTCTATTGCGATCCGTATGTCAGCGAATGTGGAATTCGAGGCGGCTGATTCGCTATCTCGGCGTAGTCATGGCAACTAGGTATTGCGATGGCGATATTGGAGCGAAGAAATGAAGGTGCGACAGTCGAAATCACGGTTATAGATAATGAAGATGTTGTTGATGAAACTGTTACGGAATGGCTGACTGGTGGCTCCATTGATTGATAGATGAATTGCTGGGTATTGGGCTGGATGGCTGGATAGGTGGATGGATGGATGGATGGATGGATGGAGGAATGAATGAATGAATGAATGGATGGCTAGCTAGCTGGCTTGCTGGTTGGTTGGCTTGCTATTTGGCTGGATAAATGGATGGATGGATAGATGGGTTGATGGATGGATGGATGGGTGGGTGGATGGATGGATGGATGGAGGAATGAATGAATGAATGAATGAATGAATGAATGAATGAATGAATGGCTAGCTAGCTGGCTTGCTGGTTGGTTGGCTGGATAAATGGATGGATAGATGGATGGATGGATGGATGGGTGGATGGATGGATAGATTGGTTGATGGGTGGACGGATGGATGGATGGATAGATCGGTTGATAGATGGATTGATGGATGGATAGATGGATGGATGGCTGGATGGATGGCGGAAAGACGGGAGGTTAGAAGTGCAGACCGCCAGACAGTCTGAATATCGATAAATATGATGTTACATAAAATAAGACAATATGATGTCATATTTCACAGCTAATTATTGTGGATATCAAACAATGTATAAACCAGAATAATTATTAAGTTAATTAAATGGCGATTAAGCTACTGCGTGTTTGGTTGAAATATGCAGGCGAGCTTGATAATCAAAGCTGTATGTTTGGCTGTCCGTCTGTCTGTCTCTCCGTCTGTCTGTCTTTCTCTCTGTCTGGCTGGCTGATTTGTTGGATAGGTGAACGGATGTGGATGCGTGGCTGGATGGATGGATCAAGCGATAGGATGGACGGGTGGATGTGGGGATCGGCAGTTGAATGGAATAAGCTATACAACAAATTCTATCCCGGGATCCAATAACAAATGTTATTATCCGTAAAAGACGTCCCTTAGATAGAGACTGGTGTTGGTGATCTAACATGATCCGCTATTAGCCTAAAGCTAACACACAGCACAACCGTCAATACTAAAAGTAGCCTATGATGTATTTATACACTGACTGCTTAATGCTAGTCTAGAAATAACCGACGGCTACATTACAAAAAGTATATATATATATATATATATATATATATATATATATATATATATATATAGGGTGTATGGTTTTGTGTGTCATTGTGTGTGCATGCGTGAGTGTGTGCGTGTATGTGTGCTTGCCTGTGTGCGTGCGTGTGTGCGTACGTGCGTGCGTGCGGGGGTGTCTATGTGTGGGTGTGTCCTTTAAGGTGTGTTTTTTTGTATGAAAACGTTTTTAAAGTTTATCCCATTTCTTAGGTGTTTGGACAGCCTTTACAAAAATATGTTCTCTAGCCGATAAGCAAACGTAAATAGCAGAGTGTGAGGAACACCTTTCGTTGGCAAGGATTAGGGTCAATTATGCCACTATGGGAATTGAGTAACGGATAGCATGTTGACGTGCCCTATCATATTAATTAATTGGCTGTTAAAAAACACAAAATAGATAATAGTTAGTTGTCAGACTTCTCAGCAACTTCGCCATTTAATTATCAATATGCTATTTGGAAAATAATATAATATTTATTTGGTATTATAGAACTGTGTGTGTGTGTGTGTATATATATTTATATATATATATATTATTTTATCACTTTGTGATATTTTTGACATTGCAACGAGTCACAACGGTAACCGAGTTGAACGTGTACAGCATTGAAGACTTCCGGTTTGAATCCCAGTGCGATCTTTGTCTAAGAGATGTTTCATCTGCTATTGGGCTTAGCCGGCAAGTGACCTGTCAACGACACATCCTAGGTAGTAATAGGACCATCGCTAAATAAATAAGTAAATAAATTGCTTTTTACACCGTAACCTCTATCCCAGTGGATCATCCGACGACGACGTTGCCATCTGGATTAGTTCTGGCTGGACCATTCCCCGAAGATATCGTCCAGAGCGAGCTATCTTCGAATAAAACTACTTAGCGTGGCGTTGCTAAAACGTGGCCGGCTTTCATCTAATTAACCCGTACGCTTCTGGCGGGACAATGTCGTATACCACGAGCTCACCTGCATTAGGGCAGCGATGCCGTGAAACGAACGTCCGTCCCTATGTCGTGTGACCGGTGACATTAGCACGGGCTCGGGCTAAGAGCCCATATGTGGCCCACTCCTAGAAGAAACATGGCTTCAAACGTCGGATAAATGGGCCAACTGGTAATACGTAGGTGGCGCCGACTGCCGACTTGTACCATTCGCTAACGGAACATAATGGAGAAGACCTTATGGTCTGTCGATTGGCTCTATACTGGCTGGTCTAGATGAGTATAGCTAATGATGATAAATTATACAATTCGAGGGCTAAAAGGTGCACTTTTCGGTCATCATTTGGCTTGTGGATATATTCGTGAATGTTGTAGAGCTAATCCTTGGCCTTGATCTGTATATGTAGTATTAAGTGATGAATATTTCAGGTAATTTATTTGGCAATCTATTTAAGTTAAGATGAATCCACCTTAGAACCCACCCCGCCCTGCTATTTACGGGGATCTAGGAGAAAAGTTTAATAAATATATCATCAACAAATATTTAGTTTTATGGCTTTTAGTGTAAACAAATATTAAGGTTACCTTATCTACGGCATTCTGAACAGATTAATGGCTGAATAGATTCATATATATTTGCCACATATATAGTTATTTACATTTACATATGAGCCAGTATGGGCTGCAGACTGATAAAATTATAAAAATGATTTGTATATTTTTCAGATTTATTGGGGCTCCTCTGAACTAATTTTAAAAGTTCCAGGTATTGGGGGCCCTCTAGTTAGAGTAGATCTTTTAAATTCAATGAGGCCCTTGTTGGGATTCCATTCGAATTTTGGTGCATCTTCTTATATACATGTAGATTTTGTCTAATTTGCAAAAAGTTTGCTCAATTTTCACACCATTAAACACAGACATGGCCTAAGTGCAAAATTGCTTAATATTGTATAATTTAGACAAAATAGAGCAAAACAAGATACAAATTAAAAAAGGGGAAAATTCTACAACAAAAACATCTAAAATATTAAAAGGTTATGAATGTTTACGGATTTTGTTTATAAAAGGAAAAGATTTGAAATAACAGAATAAAAACATCATCTAAAAATATATCTATTTTTTAAACACGAGGGGCGTACATACGTAATGAAGGGATCCCAAATTATATAAGCCCTGGGCCCTTTAAGGTCTAAATCCGGTCCTGTATATATATATCAGCCACCGCCAATTTGTTACGCAATACGGGCGCCTCCGTTGTCTAACTGGTAGCGCGTTAGATCACATATCATTACCACTGGTGTTTGAATCTTGGCATAGGGATATCTGAAGGG
The DNA here is from genome assembly GCA_025642065.1 of Paralvinella palmiformis. Classification (NCBI taxonomy): domain Eukaryota; kingdom Metazoa; phylum Annelida; class Polychaeta; order Terebellida; family Alvinellidae; genus Paralvinella; species Paralvinella palmiformis. The sequence continues at coordinate 289,229 of JAODUP010000498.1, forward strand.
TGTTTCGTCTTTGACTTCGCTTCATTACCTTTGGAGGTCGCTCAGTCAATTTAGCCTGCCATGTGCATAAACGTGGCCATACAACGTCAATCATCATCATCGCCATCATCATCATCTTACGCAATACGAATACCATATATTGCCATATAAATACACCCGCTATTACCACCACACACTGGCCGTGAAACGTTTCTGGCAATCTGTGAATTGATTGACAAGATGCCAGGTCATTGAGTGGCGATCATGATGGTGTTGATCGTACGATCAGCAATAGGTTAAACAAAGTGATTGTTGAGCCTAACAAAAGATCAAAATCCATGAACCACCTCCAAGGCTGCCCGCTGAAATACCCCCCCCCCCCTCTCTAATGCCAACCCACCACAATGCCAACTTTCAGCCAGGTCCAAAATTGCCCATAAAAGTGAGGTTAGACTCTTTCTCTCTCTCTCTCTCTCTCTCTCTCTCTCTCTCTCTCTCTCTCTCTCTCTCTCTCTCTATATATATATATATATATATATATATATATATATATATATATATATATATTATATATATATATATATATTATATATATATATATATATATAATATATAGTATATATATATATATATATATATATATATATATATATATATATATATATATTAATATATATATATTTATATATATATATATAAATATATATTATATATATAAATATAGTATATATAATTATTATATATATAAATATAACTATATATATATATAGTATATACTATATATATATATATATATTATATATATATATATATATATATATATATATATATATATATAATATATATATATAATATATATATTTATATATATTATATATTTATATATATATATATTTATATATATTTATATAATTATATATAATATATTTATTTATGTATAATATAGCTAAAACATAATTGTATCAGATAATTAGAGATGGCATGCATCCTTTCAAATCAAACCAGACAATTTATTTTATATAACATAGCACACTGAGATCAGGACACCAACGTAGCATGACAAAATAGACAGCCATTAAATATAGCGAAGTACATCACTTAATTTGAGCCACAGTCATTACAATATTCATAAGTGCATTTAACAGAGCTATGGCAAGCACTCAAAAAATACGTTTTCAATTGGTGCTTGATATGTGCTCGAGATGAATTATTCGGAATCATTATTAGTATATACCATATTTATATAGCACTCTTTTCATAAACTATATCATGTTCAAAAGTGCTGTACAATACAAGACATATAAACGTAAAATGTTAAAATGACATGGAATAATATATATTAAATGTAAAATAAAATATTACAATATAGTGGTGAATATGTTTTTACGTAATAGTATGATTTAAAAAAAGACAAATAAACTAAACTTAATCAACTAAATTAAATCGTTATAATATACTGATATAACAATATATAGAACTGCTATTAACTAGAAGATAAAAATAGAATATAAACATGTTATATATATATATATATATATATATATATATATATATATATATATATATATATATATACATTATTAAGAATGACTAGATTTGTTCAAGGGCTATAGTGAACTAGAAAATAATGTGTTTTAAAAGTTTTTGAAAGTCTCTGTTGTCTTAGATTTTCTAATATCGGCAGGCAGTCCACTCCAGAGACTGGGTGCTGCATAAGTAAAACATGTGTTGCCATATGCTGTACTACACATCTTAGGTACTACCAATAGTTGTGTATTCTGGGATCTTAGAGTCCTGCCTGGTGTATACATCTGTAACATGTCTCTCAAATACACAGGAGATCGATCATGCAATGCCTTATACATGTGGACCAGAAGTTTAAACTGAGCACAGTATTTTACTGGCAGCCAATGGGGTTTCTTTGACACAGGTGTGGTATGATTATGTCTAGTTGTTCTAGTCACAATGCGAGCTGTCGTGTTCTGTACACGTTGCAGCTTACTAATCATGGTATCTCGTAGTCCATGGATGAGCGCATTACAATAGTCCAGTCTCGACATTACAAGCCCATGCACCAATGACTTAGTAGCATCGTTAGACAGGTAACGCCTGATACGCCCAATGACATCATCTTTTGGTTTGAATGACAGATACAACTGTGTATCATCCGCATAGATGTGGTGCTGCAGTCCATGACGCCTTATGACGTCACAGGGGGGGCTTTGTATAGAGTACGTAATTTTTCGGACCCAGAACAGAGCCCTGGGGAACACTGCCGTGAATTTCACTGCAAAGTGGTCACGTGACATTTTACCCAGATGGTCAATTAATCCAGGGTCTGTGACTTCAACATCTGACACGATGGTACTAGTATTCTTCGTTATGACAACGTCCAGTGTGTGACCATGAACACGTGTATAATTGCATAATTGGCTGTATAGTGGAGTGTCGTGAACTAAATCCATATTGGTGCTTATACTGGATATTATTTGCATTCGAAAAGGATATAAATTTGTTATACATTATTTTTTCAAACAGATTGGGGAAAACCGGAAGTAAGCTAATAGGGCGATAATGTTGTGTCTGGCTTGAGTCTGCCCACTTGAAAACGTGTATAACTTTAGCTAATTTCAATTTACTTGGAACTAAGCCGGTAGCGAGAGATCTATTTATAATATACACTGACATTAATCTCGAAACAGTTTGCCGGCAGCGATGAAAGAGCCGGGCGTGCATGGCGACCAACGAAGAAGCGCGGCCAATGTCTTGCTCGGAACAAGGCACCCAAATGTGACGTCGGAAGAACCCGAGGGAATCAATGGTGCGAGAAAAGTGGGCGATGGTAGGCGATGATAGGCGATTCAAACAACAAATTCACCAAAGTGTATGTAAAGTCCGCAAATACAGAATATATCAACCTTACGAATTAGCGTCCAGTGGTAATAATTCAAATTGTGCACTCATAGTCTACAGAAAACTATTGAGTATAAATGATAAACGGAGAACTAAACAGAGCCTTCCACTATTGTCTACACAGGTTCTATTATAATAACAGGTAACTGTTGCTAGTTTAAATTTGAAGTGTCTAAGTGTCCTTTATGCGGTTGTAATTGAAGCTAGACGGGTGAATAGTTAGTTATTCAAGAAGTAATCGAAGTCGCGACTGTCTAATAATCAGTACTATCAGATCTTGTCTTTGTCTTGTGTTTAAATATCTATAATTAATAATCTCGCATCTTTATTCTCTCTGCGGTAGCTTTTTTCCTATTGCCAAATATACGCTTTACGCATGCGTGTATGCACACATATACATCCGTAGGCGTCTACACGCATCTACATTTTTCTACTGCTTAGCACTTCATACTCTTTTGTATTATTAACATAAAACACACCATACTATAAGCTGACGATGGGTATTAAGTCTTCTTACGGATGACATGCCACACGCGTGGTTATTTTCCTGTATCCTCAAGGAAGAATATCCATCCTTAGTCTTCCTATGACATCATCCCGCAGCAACGAATAAGGTTTGGTTGTCTACTGATAGTGGCTGTCTGCTGATATTGGCTGTCTGCTGATATTGGCCATCTCCTGATATTGGCCAAGACAGAAATAGAAATGCCATTTATTTAACTGTAACGAATTTATCTGATAGTGCCACAGGGAAGATACATCATGGTAGAAAGAAGAATTGATGAACTGGAAGTCTCAGGTAAAAAGCAGACATATTCATGTTATTGCATCTATGAATATATATATATATATATATATATATATATATATATGTGTGTGTGTGTGTGTGTGTGTGTGTGTGTGTGTTGTGTGTGTGTTTGTTTTGTTTGCGCGTGTGTCTTTATGCGCGCGTGTGTTCGTGCACGTGTAAGCGTAAGCGCCAACTCCAGCACATTGCCAAATGATGTGTGACGTCGATTTCAGCTGAATACACCCATTGCATGATGACGTCAAAAACAAAAAACCAGGTGCGCTTTGGATTGTGGGATTTATAGGTGTTTGCTGAGCGATAATACCGTGATAAACCCGCCATTTTAACCTTAAACGTCAATGTGCATGTGTAGGCCGCGGGTTGAAACGCTGAGAAAGCGTTGGGTAGTTTTAGTTCGAAATGACAATCTGCGAGTCAAATTTATAATTAAAGTGTCAGTGTAAGGATTGCCTGAAACAGTAAAAGGCGCAAATAAAGTGTTATTTACCAATATTATTATCCATCAGATCATAGATAATAATATTGGTAAATAAAGTGTAATTTACCATATTATTATATCCATAAATAATAAATTAATTTACCAATATACTGGACTTTATTCTTCTTCTTTTCGTTAAATATAATTTTAGTGTTATTTACTACGAACACCACATCTTAAAAGTCTCTGTCATGTGCAGTGAATATTATTGTACTATGGTTTACTATGTTGAATACCACATTTTAATAATATTACATAAAGTAGCAATGACGGACGATTAGCATATAGTTATAATCTGATTTTCAGTTTTGGAATACAATATTTCAACAGTGCCGGCTTTTGTTATGTCGAAGCAGAGTTAAACGGTACACAGAAGTATTTTTTTGGCATGATTATAACAGGTCCGGAACATTGGCGTGTAATGTTAAAATGGGGGGGATTATCACGGTATTATCGCTCAACGGAGCCCCTATAAATCCCACAATGCAAAGCGCGGCTTGTTTGTTTTGGTTTTTGACGTCATCATGCTTCAGGCTTATTGAAACCGAAAAAAGGAAGCACAAACAATACATACATTTGTAGTAAATAAATTATTTTCAGGTAAGCGTTTATATTACCTCGGTACGAATGGCTATAGCAGAATACATAGGTAAGTCACGTGACCGGCTTAGTTGTTATACAGTTAGCCACGGCAGAGTATATTTTCCGTCAACTGTAACAATTAATAACCGAGAATAACCGAATTACCCACGGAGAGCAGTAATTGACATTTCCAGCCGATGATACGATTAGCGGGCGGATTACGACAAAGCGGATTCTATGCCAGCGCAAAGCCAACGTCGATTATCCATCGAAGGCGCAAAATCGTCGTGGCTAATCGCTGCTAGAAGTAGACGAACAAGCGATCATCAATAATGACGATTCTTACTGAAGTAGACGTACGTGGAAAAACGTACAGCCAATATGACGTAACACGGAGGGCGCATGGAGGAGGAAAAAACCTTATCTAGACGAGATGAAATTTCGCGGCGAGGTACGAATTAGCATTAATATTAACGATGAGTGATAGGACACTTTGTGGCGTCCATTCGCCTTGATGTGTGGGGGGGGGGGATTATGTTCGAGTTTAAAAGGGAGAAATGTTAGAATTGACCAGTCTTCAGCATGAAGCATGACAATGAAATGCTAATCGTTTTATTCTAAAGGAATTCCACCTCGACGTCACCCACCGGGTGTTAATTTCTAAAACCGACGGATGATGATGATGATGATGATGATGATGATGGTGGTAATTGTGATGATGATGAGCGTCATGATGATCATGATGATGATGATGGTGGTACTGGTGGTGGTGGTGGTGGTGGTGGTGCTGTTAACACAGATAAACCATATAAGAGTTTAATTGGCACGAAGTTGCCGAGATGTAACTGATATTTCACGAACAGCGCACCTTTAAAAATATTATTCTATATTAACCGTGCCCTCGTTCCTCGTCCTCGTACCATTGGCATTACGAGAACGGCTTAATTTATATCTAGATACTTCATCATACCTATTTATATGTCCGACATAGCCATACAATAGATCAGTCAGACAGTGATATAACATGGCATTTTGCCGTGTTATCTAGACCGATGGGGAATGGCCAGCGGCTAACGTTCCTCATCCGACACGCAATTGCCTCGTCCCCCCAAAAGTAATATCCGTCGACGAGGAATTGTGTCCGCGATGTCCTTACCACGAGTCGACACCAAATGTAAAGGCTCTCGTGGGGAACATACGGTCAAGGTAATCATCTCTCGTTCGGGTCTTTATTTATACATCGTATTATAAGAGGTAATAATGTTTTGGTGCTAATTGTAGCCTCGAACGATCGGGTTTCATAAGCGTATTAGCGATGCCGTTTTAAGCAGTTGTCATGCCACTAAACGTCATCAATACCTGTGTACACTGACGGAGGAGGTGACAACTTCGTGCGCATTTGTAGAATAAACTTAATTGTACCTTCGAGGAGTTTCAAAGGACATTTGAAGCGAGTTCTGAGATGAATTTCCGGCTGACAAGGTTTTTTCTCCTATATCAAAGTACGATATCCTAGTGTGAGTGAGTGAGTGAGTCAGTCAGTCAGTGATTGGGTGAGTAAGTGAGTAAATGGGGGATTTATTTAGCATCGGCACTAGACACAACTGTGGCATAACCTGGGGCGAAATCCTTTATTGAATATATATATATATATATATATATATATATATATATATATATATATATATATATATATATATATATATGTGTATATGTGTGTGTGTGTGTGTGTGTGTGTGTGTTTGTGTGTGTGTGTGTGTGTGTGTGTGTGCGTGTGTGTGTGTGCGTGTGTGCGTGTGTTTTAGGGTGCATAGTAAGAGGCAACAGGCACAGAGCATCAACATATCTAAACATCCTTCGAAACCTACTTCCATAAATCTAAATACAACTATACATACATTAATCTAAAAATAAAATGTTCCATACCTCCACATATTGATAAATGTGTGCGTATACCTAAGCATGTGTTTGGTCTACTCATCAGCTGTGGGAACCAGCAAATTCGCTTTACGTACGCGACAAATATGTCACGCCCACAGGAAAGCGGCTACATGCAGACTACGTACAAAAAGCGGAAGCACGTAAAAAAACATGCCATTTGATACCACAGCTCGCACCAAACAACACGTGCGTGTGGTTCAATGGTGACTTGCTACATACATATCATAAACTATTTTGACACCACAGTTTACATTCAACAGTAATTTTCTGTGGTCCAAAAGAAACCTGTATATAAAGCATTTCGACACCTCAGATGCTGACCTCAGCTTTATTCTGGGTTCGAATAAGTGAATAAATCCTACCTATATGAACTATGTATCAATACACGTCCGACTGGTCTGGCGTCGAAGTTCTTCTCTAACCTAAGTGAAAATTCAAGCCCTATATATAGCCTCAGCGTGTTAACAAACATTACAGTTTGTTCATAACAAAGAGAATGTACACTAACACAGCATGGATTCACTAAAGCGATTACACTAAAATAAAAACAAAGTAGCAATACCGCACAATGGATTATTACTGGACTAGAACGAAATATCGTCTCAAACCTGAGTAAATACTACGATTTACTCGAACCTAACAGCTAACCCTCATACGTTTCCGTTCATCACTAAGGGAACGTTCATTCACGCTTAATTTAGCATCCCTAAGTATATGCAGTTAGGTGTGGTGGGATCTAAATTAAAGCGCCTATCCACTTGATCTATTTGACCCATGGTCGAGAACAGCGGAGTGTGTGTGTGTGTGTGTGTGTGTGTGTGTGTGTGTGTGTACAGTTAATTTGTATAACCAAGTAATATGTATATTACCTGAAGGTTTCTGGTAATACGTCTATTGCTAATTTTTCAGGTAATGTATATATTACCTGATTATACAGATTAACTGTAATATATATATATATATATATATATATATATATATATATACGCATAGACGTTGCATAGATTTGCTGCATTGCGATTAGGATCCGGATGAGATTGACTGAGACACGGTGTGATCTGGGACATTATTACATTGTATCTATCTTCAGACAGTAGCACGTAATATTAAAGAGGACACTGAACTCCTCCAAAGACCCATTCAATCTAACTGAAGGATTCTTCTAACGACAGAACAGCTTTTAAAAGCGTCAGCGCCAGTATTACCTGACACTTCACAACCTTCGAGCAAACTCTCTATCTCGGTGAGTGGTGGCTGGTCTGAATTTTGGTACGGAGATATCACGTAGTGCCATTTCTCCATTACATGGTCGAAAGATACATATATGCGACTACGATAGTTAAAACAATTCACGGATAACTCAGAAAAGGAAACGTTTAGTGTCATTCCTTTCCTGGGAAGAAACCGGCATAATGAGCCAATATATTGTTTTACTGCACACGCGGGTACATGCAAGCCCGCGAGCACACACAAATGCTGAACGATCTCCAAATGGAATGGGGCAGGGTGATAGATGAACCGTCCCCCAAACAGTGGTAGATAACTCATTATGCTATTCATCAGACATGGTAATCTTTATTCGGGTGGTTATAATTAGGTTTGTTGGTATTTGTTATAGACAAGTGATATAATAATAATAATTAATAAATAAGACATATTGAGACATGAAATGCTTTATCAGGTCATACATAAGTCGCTAGCTAGTCGTTAATACAATCCGGCTACATTCTGGCTGACATGGGTGAAGCATGCTCGAACAAGATCACAGTGGCAATAAAAGCGCATACTTTCAGTATGTTATATTTATTAATCAACGGTGTATATACCTATAGCAATTAGCTTGTTAATTGGACTGTCACTAATAAAACAATATTATTTATTAAAACCAAAATCATAATTTTAGCCGATGATTTCAATTACCATCGTATCTCAAAAGATCGTTCTACGATGGCCACAGTGATGACATAAAAAGCTTCAAAATATACTAGTTATAAATACGCGACGAAACAGATATCGTTCCAATGCTACTCATGAGTTTACAATCTATTTCATTACTGCGATGTTGAAGTTTCCTTACAACACACAAACTCGAACGCATAGAATATCCACATTTTACAAAAACGGCATTCGCATTTAACATAATTCTCTCGTTATATTTGCTAGAGGGTTAAACGACTTATTAGGAAATAATTCCAGGAAATGTTATGATGATGAACCATCACTGATAATGAATATTTAAATTAGTCAACAAATTAGGATACCAGGTAACAATTAATAGCCCATTATGAAGATACACTTTTCACACAAAAATACACATGCTCACACACTCACATTATATATATATATATATATATATATATATATATATATATATATATATATATATATATATATATATATATATACTGATAAAGGAATATTGTTGAATGTATAGCTATTATAATCCAGACATGTCATTCGCAGTATCGGAGATGTGCCTGAAATCCGGTGTTCTGAACTATGGGACAAATATATCAAGTGGATAAGCGCTTTAATTTATATCCCACCACAACTAACTAGATATACTTAGGGACGCTAAATTAGGCGTGGATTAATGTTCCCTTCGTGATGAACGAAATCGTAGGAGGATTAGCTGTTAGGTTTGAGTAAATCATAGTATTTACTAGGGTTTGAGACGATATTTCGTTCAAGGCCAGAAAGTCTAGTTGGGTAGTATTTTGGAGCTAAATCACTTCATTGCTTCCATACGGAGTTGGTGTACATTGTATCACGTTGTCAACAAAATATAATGTTTGTTAACACACCGAGGCCCTATTAAAGGAATAACTTTTCACTCAAGTTAGAGAACAATTAGCGATGCCAGACCAGTCGGATGTCTATCGATACGGTTCATATAGGTGACTTTGGGACCACAGAACATTACTGTTGAAAGTAAACTGTTGTGTCAAAATAGTTATCATATGTATGTAGTAAGTCGCCTTTGAACCACACGCTGGTGTTCTTTACTGCGAGCTGTGGCGTCAAATTGTAAGTTGTACTTTATTCCGCTTTTCTACGTAGCCTGCATGTAGCCGCTTCCCGGAAAGCGAATTAGATGGTCCCCACAAGCTGATGAGTAGCCTAGACACATGTATAGGTATATGTTTATATGTATCGATATATATATATATATATATATATATATATATATATACATACATACATGCACACGCATATATATATATATATATATATATATATATATATATATATATATATAAAAGCACGCACCCCTCCCCACACACATACACACATACAACCATAACCAACATATACGTAAACAAACATCCCAGTCAAGGCAGGACGATGACTTTTACAACAAAAAAACGATGATATTCCGGATTTGAGTTTGATGTTCTAAGTTTGTTATATCATAGAGATCTTTTGATCCATAACAGTATCAGATCTGACAGAAAGATTATTGATATCAGCGAAGCAAAGATCTTTGGTAATCGAGACGTGCATGTACAAAATGAAGAGAGGAACCTATAATTCAGGGATAGTCACTTCATAACATTAGAGCAGAAACAATAGTCAAAGTTGATGTTGAAACCTGGATTCGCATGAGAAGGACTGTGTTCTGTAGACATTGTGCTATAGATGAGTTGTCAGTATCGGAGACTTAACAACATTACATAATTTATAGGCATTTAAATGTTGAAAGCGAACAGCGATTAGTTGGTGGTGACGTTTCTCTGAAATAAAGTAACGATCAGGATGCAGTAAATGTGACAAACATTTAACCTCCTTTTGACCTTTTGCTTACTGTCTAGGACATAGAACCATTTCTATCTAATAAAAGGATCGCAACTGGGTTACGAACGAAGCATGTTCATAACAGTAGAAAACATCTAAGGTCAACATATATACATCCCCACATATGACTGCACACATTGGCATTCCCTCTCCGGGAGCGCGCATAAACAGGCAGACACAGAGAGAGAGAGAGAGAGAGAGAGAGAGAGAGACGGACAGACAGAGAAAGAGAGATACGTGTAATATTATTATGTATGTATTTGGATGGTGAAAGGTTCATATGATAGCAAGAAATGTCATTTTTCTTATTTGATTCTCGAGATACATCCTATTTCGATCGAGAAAATGCCAAAATCAAGATTTGATAGTCTCCGTGTCAGTGTCAGGTCCTCAACTGCTAGAATAATGACATACATTTTCATGAACACACGGAAAGAAGCGCGAGAGGGCACACCCGCACACACACACACAAACATATATATATATACGCACGCACACGCGCTCACACACACACACACATCTACGAAAAGTTGATCTAGAGCTGTATATTCCGTGCACTATTTGCGTCTTTGGAGGCACGCCGTTTAAGTGTCTGGCCTGGTTATCCAGCATTTAAATGACTGTAGCAGACACAGTACGCTCTTAAAGCATGTACTGGAATAGAAACACTGCATCGCATCTCGAGCGGTGGCATTGGACACAGCTCGTGTGGTTGGTGTGTTTTATATAACAACTTTAGTTGTATATATAATTCACCTTAGTTGTTTGTGGGAATAGAATTATCTTTCCTAGGTCCAGTTATGTCCAGTCTGTACTATAACATTCAAGGCTAACTTTAGTCTCCTTGTCATTAATTAAACCCAATATTATAATTATAGTTTGTATAGCAGACATTAGGTCTGATTTGAAAATGTTAATATATAGAACGGCAATTCCGCCATAACGGTCTGCTAAAGCGCCGATGTAAATTGTTATAATAGTGACGAGTAGGTCATAGTATTTATTGGATTTGTATGTTTATGAGGTATTTGACCCTC
>JAODUP010000499.1:0-42500 GCA_025642065.1 Paralvinella palmiformis
TATATAATTAGGATATATATATATATATATATATATTATACCAATTTAGTTTTATACATATATTGTTATGAAATAATCGTATTATATTTGTTATATCTTATATGGGTTTTTTTTCTCCATAAGTTTATATACAGTGCTTTTGAACAGGCTTTAAGTATGCGTGCTTTATAAGTTTGGTATAATAATAATAATTAATTCGCTTCTTAAAAGCACTTTGTGCAGTTGAATAGATCGAACACTTATAGAATGCTAAAGCATCACTTCATAGCTAAGTACACCGCTCAATAGGTATACTAGAGTCATATAATGTATTGATGTCATATGTATTGAAGATATTAATTAGTTGTAGCGCAAGTATTAACATTAATTTCGTTCCCCCCCCCCCTTACTGGTAAACCGGATAAACATGAAATAGAGTACAAACGCTCGAATTTCTTTTTTAAACCTTGGGTCACTGGTTAGATGCGATTTACAGTATCACACATTCGAATATTTTTTTAATATCAAACTCGGGGTCACTGGTTAGATGCGATTTACAGTATCACACATTCGAATATTTTTTTAATATCAAACTCGGGGTGGGTTTCATTTGGTTTTTTTTTTTAAAAAGGGAGGGGGCGATTTACAGTATCACACCTTTTTTTTTCCTTCCCCTTTACCTTCCCCCTTTTTAAGACGATGTACTGTCGTCATCTGATTGTTGACGAAAAAACCCCAGAACGTGACCTCTAAATGTACTTCACTCTCTGGTTAAAACCTCCAGCCAGCTTATATATTTAACGAGTGATTATCTATGACCAATTTAGTCTTTCCTCCTGTGAACAATAAGTGGTGACAGGATCAACTGAAATTCGGCAGTTCGATGAAAAACGATAAAATTGCAGAGTAAAGACATCCCTTCAGAAAAAAAAAAAAAAACGAGGCACAGGTCTTTGTTCCCACAAACAAAGAAATATTATTTTCCAGAACATTTCCAGGACTTTTCCACGACAAAATTACTATTTTCCAGGACAAAGTATACAAAATTTAAACGTAACAGATCAAGATGTGCGAAAAGGTGTATTATATTTATTCAATGTATGATCGATTATCGACATTTGTATGGTACAGCCTCCTCCTCACCCCACCTAGTTGTTTGATCGACCCACTTTTAATTAAATTTTAATTAACATGGAGTATTAAGGCTGTGTATCAGCATTCCCTTTCTTCTACAATCAAAGTTTTCTTCTACAGACATGATATTTATTAATGGACTTTATTGTTCTAAGCGGATTTTTTGACAGGCAATATTTTTTCCAGGACATGTTCTGATTTCGTAGAATCAAAGGACACTTCCAGGACCTGGAAAATTAATTTATTATTTTCCAGGTTTTACAGGACGCGTGGGAACATAACCCCTGGCAGGTATGTGACTAGTATAAGAACGAATTCACACCAGCAAGTCAGGACAGGACAGCGCCGGAGAACATTTGGTTTTTATATGCCTTTTGGCGGGACTAACCCATTAATTAAAATGTCAAAACGGATTAGGGAGTATACGTGTATGACGGGATATATCCCTATCAGATTACACAGGTGTATGATGATTGATGTTTTACGGCCACTTTTGTCCACACGGTAGGCCAAATCGGCCGAGCGACCTCCAAAGGTAGCGAACTCAAAGATGAAACGACCTCCAGATATGCCGACGCCGAGATTCGAACTCGGGTGGTAGTGATCTATGGTCCAACGCGCTACCAACTAGACCACGGAGGCGGCCTACACAGGTGTCTGTTAATGTTAACCCGTCATCTCTTCCTGTCACAGACGGCGTTTACATTGGGGCTTGTAAACAAAATCCATTTGTTTACCATTAGCCCGGTGCTATTTATTATCCGGTGACAGTGTCAAATGATGATGAACAATAAATGAGGATGTTGTTGAGGGATTTAGAAATCCGGATCCAGAGGCATCAGTGGCTTTGATGGATTTCTAGTAGACCACACGGATCAATTTACTAAAAATTATTGTAATTATCTCCGGAACGCGTTGCGTCAGGATCGCGAGATCCGTGTGAACGATGGAGCTAAACGCCAGAAGGGGCCAACGAGCGAACAAACCGATGCGACACCTGGCGATTACGATTATAACCAGTGTCGTGGGCGATATTATAGTGCAGATTACTTACAAGTTGATCGGTCGGGATACTGACTGATACGGTACGGTATGGGAGCGTCATGGCCGGATCCTATCCCAAATTTTATATCCAGATATACTTATTTGAAGAGTTAAACTTGAAAGCGAGAAACAAACAGAATGATTATTTATTGTACGGATGAAAACGGTTGATTCGCACGGATTTCTCCAACACCGTCCGTGAATTACGTCACTTCCGGATTTCGTATCGAGGACTCCATTACAAGACTTTGACATGATCATCCTTACTGTCCTAGGGTTGACTGATTGGTTAATTAGGCCCGCGGCACAGGTCATATATCGGAAATATGGTCGAGGGACGACTCTTTAGAGAACCCACACACACACACACACACACAGGTTTGAATCGAATTTGAAACCACAACCCGTAGGTTTGCAGCGCAATCGGCTAACCATTCAGCTATCGTAGCGCCCTCTAGAGAGTAGCTCTTCGTCCCACGTCAGAATCGTGCACTTCAACAAACTTCCCCCCCCCCCAATGAACACCATTAATTTGATGATGATAGCGTGTTTCTAGAAGGTCTACTTCTTATAGTTTTCTGGAAAATAAACGCAGTAACAAAATCAATATAATTAATTTATTCTCCTTCCAAATCAGTATTCATTCCATAACAACACGACGATTACACAACGATAAAATGTGTTTAACAAGATTAGCAATAATGATTACGCTGGCTGTAACAAAGAAACCCTCGTCAGCACCCTCCCGACCAACACGGCTACATAAACACACCAACCCCGACTCGACCCCAGAAGCAAACAGAAATGAAACGACGCGCCGTCGAAAACTGACACGTATACAATTGTGTACGTCGTTCCTGCTTCTTGGCGTTGTATATACGATGCAACGCCGCATAATACGTGCTCGCCTTTTTTTTCCGGATGACGCGTAATTGTTGGATACGCTCTAGGATAATCCGCCCGGATTACGGTCGGTGCGCGCGATCCAGAACATCCCAAACACGAGTACTGACGCACCTTGCCACAATAAGATCCGACACGCCGCGCTATCATTTCTATGTTAAACGCTGAGCGTTTGACACACTCGAATCAAATGTCGATTTCATCGTCAAATAACCGGCATTTATCCTCGGCACATTTCAACTGACAACATGCACATGCGTCGAACATAACAACCAGTATTAGCACAATCAGTAATATCAATATATAATAATAATAATGATGATAATAATAATAATAATAATGCAAACGATTTGTTCTGCACCTGGAATAAACGAATAGCTGGAAAAACAAAACAAGTCCAGGACATATAGATTATCTATTAACACACACACACACACACACACACACGTTAATGGTTACCAATTGTGGTCATATTACATAAGCAGATTCAAATCATTGGATAACCATTATAACAACAACAACAACATGAGCAACAGCAGCAACAATCGTACTATGGACGTGTACAATTACCTTTCAATTGAAGATTAGAATGGCATTGATGAAACGACATCCGATTCCAATGCGCACTTGTGTCTGTGTGTGCGTGCGTGTGTGTGTGCGCGGATGGACACAATGGCAGTAGTAGCAGCGAAACAGCTCGCTGGTGTAATAAAAACAGTGCGGCCGTCTACCGAAACTAATCGGTAGATGGCGCTAATATAACAACAACAGTGACGTCGGCATTCCCGATAACGTTGATACGATACCTCGATCGATATAACAAATATAACTCGATCTCCGCCCGTCTACAGGTGGCGCTGGGCTGATAATATGGCACGTCATACACCTGTATTGATATAACGAATGGCACGCTTCTTCTCTACGAACAGACAATCTCCAATCATCATCATCATCATCGTCATTAGCATCAATCACGAAAATTACACAAAATGATGACGTCATATTGCACTAACAACGGATAAACAGATGAAGCCATTCTACTTTCATTCGAAACTAAACGACAACAGAGTTAATCCGAATATCACATATATCGCGTGGCTTATTCATGCTAGTTCACAGCAACGACAATGAATACGATTACGACGTTGGCAACAACAACAACAACGACAACAACAAAACGAAGAATATGTGTTTGTGTTTTGTTGTTCGGGGAGAATCCCCAGGCTGTCGCTTAATCAGCACAGCCTCTATGTTGGAGTGGTTGAGAAATCTCCTCCCCCACCACTCACAGGGGAGCAGTACGGAAAGATGGAACCGAAATACCCTGAGGGTGGTCACTGCCAGATGTTTTACGTTCTCGGGGGTCTTAACGTCCCCCTTTATTTTAAATAATTCAGTGGAGACGGCAGCGCCATTTAACGTGGTCAGCCACCCACGGTGTTGTGAGCCGAGAAATTAATCCCTGGAAAAGTTTCGACCTCATATGGGCTTCGAACCTGTGACCGTTGGCTCCCGGGTGCTTAGCCGCTAGGCCACCGGAGCTCACTAACGAAGAATATTAACAAGCAGCCGATTATAAGGATTTGAAGCGATGCATATGCTAATTACGAAAGGCCTATTCGATCTCCTATTGGCTGGCGGTGTTAATTATTCGGATCGGACGTAAAGCGACCTGCGTTATGCCGACAGTGGTGACGTAATGATGTTATGACGTCATGGACATTAGTTGAGACGCCACCTTGACCGATTCGCCGACGGTGGTGGCGTCTTATGCCGAACTTCGGGTGACCAGAACGTCCGAAGAGTTGTCTGGTGTTCGAATCCGTAAACCCTCCGCTGCTATATTTCGTGTACTCGTCGAGTAGCAGCGCGCAAACGAGTACAACGGGATTGCGATAGGAGCTTAAAACGCGTAACCAGAGGCGATCTACTCCCGAAGAGGCGGAAGAGAGCACCGTTTGTAGAGATCCGGAATGAAGGACTGAAATACCGAGACAGCCCAATCGAGAGGTGGATTCGAACCTTTAAAGCGTTGTCTTTTTTACCCTTTTGCGAGAACAGTTCCGCCTACTTCGTTCCAACAATGTTCCCAAATCTAGCATTTCACCGGATCACTTGCTCCGTAAAATGGCTATCGTCCTCGTACTGTGATCTCATCGTAAACAAACAAACAAGCAAACAAACAAACAGACAGACGGACAGACAAACAAATAAATCAACAAACAGGAAACGAAACCTCGAACATAACGATGACTAGCGCAATTGATGACTATACAAAAAATAATTATATTTGTATGAATTGTTTATCTTAGATGATGATAATAATTATATACACCCACCCCCACTCACCCCCAAAAAGTCCCCACTCCCCCCCCCGCCATCTCCTCCAACCCAACCCATCCTACCTTATCATACAGCAGTCATCCACACACGCCAGCGAACACGCGCATACACACATTAAATGCTAGACTTCATCTAGGCTTCAAATTTCGAGAAATAAACAACTCGATCGACTAACACGCCAGGAAGCAAAACGGCCCCCAATATGTACACGGCTGCGTAGTAATACAGAAATCTTCGTCACAGAATACAACATGGCGTCATGATTCGGCGTGTACATATTCAGAGGTGAAAAGTCGGCTCGTCGTACAAAAAATTTATATATAATATAATTTATATTCCACTCACTTTATGACGTGTGTTATGCGGTGAACAACGAACCGGATATTCTGCTCCGACGGAACTGTGGTGCGTAAAAAGCGAAACGAATCGATTCAATCTAGGAAATACGTGATGCTGTTTCGGGAACGCGACTCTCATCCGTCGGAAGAAATCGACCTTGCTACCTAGGAATGAGGACTTTTTTTGGTGTACGGGTACTTCGGTCCGACGGCGAACCGAACCTAATATATTGGCATCAATCGAATAAACGGGCCAATTGCCGAAAACGAACTCGAAGGTAATGGCAACAAGCGGCGCTAGTTGATCCGTCTACGATCCATGCAATCGTCTGCAATCAACCGATAACGTATCGTTAATAAACTGTACATATCTGGGAATATGATGTATAGCAGAGAGAAGACCATGATATTATAAAAAAGGTAACCATTTTAACTGAAAACGGTTAATACATGGACTTATCGTCTAGCTGTAGGACCCCCCCCCCACACACACACACACACACAAGCTTCGACCATATACAAGCCATCACATCCGGTTTTACTCCCTACTGGGTTAATGATACTCCCAACCGACGAATCCTTACTCGATGCGTGCGCACGCTCGGCCGAATGAAGCACTATTTCTTGCGCGCACGGACTTCAGAAAAATCCGTTTACGGCCTAACGTAGGACCAATTGTACGCCTCTGTTTACGGGGGGGGGGGGTGGTGATTATTAGCGACTTATCGTTCATAAATCTTGTCAGTGAGCTGCCAATAAAGTTTGGTCAGGATCATCATCTGAGTCCGGTTGACGCCGAACAAGAAACGGCATCGCAATACACAAATAATAGGTCGTCAGCACCGGAAACCATACCATCCTGTGAGGAGACTAAGTACATTTTGATATTGTTTATAACTAACGTCAGATATGTAACACGCATACTGTCTATACATACATACACACACACACACACACACACTGTGTATATATACACACAGAGAAACCGTGTATATTATGCTCACTGGTGGGTGGGGACTGGCTGTTGCTTTCCTACAAAACCTCTTCCCATCTAATCAGTTTACAACTTTTCTTTCTTCCATCCGATTATCGTCCCTATTCATATGCTATCATCCAGTTCCTTTATTTTCCTGCTCCCCTCCCCCCCCCCCCGTACAATCTTTTCCCGGACACATCCTTGATCTCCATTCTTTCAACTTTAAGCTTTCCTTCAACTTCTAATCTTGAAAACCTCAATTTCTTTGTCCTTCCTGTAATCAAAACTATGCACACCTTTCCCCTTCCTTACCACCCTTTCATCAAAATTCCTTTATCCTTTTCGTCACTCACCCTCTCGTCTTCATTTCAAATAGAACACTTTATGACAAGACAAACGCCAAACAATATCGTTCTGACATCATTCAGTCAACAAGCCAGCACACACACACACACACACACACACACACATATATATATATATATATATATATATATATTACCGCACACGCCGTCTTGGCTTTCACCATAAACACAGGCATTAAATCCCTGAGCAGTCACCGTTAAGTGTACAGTCAGCTAGCTGACTGGATTGAGTACAGTCAATTTAGTTACAGTCAACGCTGTCGTTCCAATCAGGACGTCGCTCCTAAGCAGCTCGCCCGAACACAGACCCATTCGAACCGCCCTCGACGACTCGACCCTAACGCGCATGCGCCGTCCTCACAACCCCGTCACGTGACCCCGTCAGCCATCTTGAGGAGGTGCTGAGAAATGTGAAATATTCCTGTCGTCTGCTTCTCCAACCCGCCATCGCCGCTATTTCTTATCGCTCCAGGCGTCTCTGGTATCAGTGTTTCGTCAACTCTTCCGAGTCCAGAGTTATTCTTCCGTCGAACAAAGCACCAATGGCGCCCAGGTAGCCCTCATAACGCAGGAATACGGGAGACACTTCGTGCTGAAAACAGAGAGAAACACGAAAAAAGGGACAATTTTTTTAATTCTCTTCAAACGTTCACTGACATCAACACGCAGTTGTGTAGCAAAAATGGTCTTTTCTAAAAATAATTGCCCACTTTTTTGTTTCGTTTAGAAGTTCGCTGACAGTAACGCCATGATGTGTCGCTGAAATGGTTTTCCGAAAGTACTCTTGGCTAAATTTAACTCAAAAAGGTCAGTTCACCCATTACTAGCGGAGATGAGTCCGACAAGGCCAAGACACGAATAAAAATACCATTAATTATAATATACACACATACGCACTTTCTTGCCACTGTAAAATTGTAGAAGTACTCGCTTCACCCACAAGAGTATATGTTATTATGTAATTGCTTTCAAATGTCTATATGTTTGTGTGTGTGTGTGTGTATATATATATATATATGTGTGTGTGTGTGTGTGTGTGTGTGTGTGTGTGTGTGTGTGTGTGTGTGTGTGTGTGTGTGACTTTAATCTATAACTCCTTCAAATATCTAAATATATATATATATATATATATATTTGTATGCAATTCTGTAATTTCACTCTACAGCGTTTTTTTCTTTTAACAAATATAAATACTACTAATAAAGGCATTTTGATAAATCTACATCATCATCATCATCATCATCATCATAAATTGAACACGTTGACAGAATCAGACATCTTGTGTGACGCCATGAGAATTGACTTACTAGCTACTATGCGTTCATTACTAACGGAATACGCATCGAAACGCCGGAAGTGGCCGGAAGAAACAAGCTGGTGCCGTTAAAATATAGCGGCTAATTAAAGTTTCACTGTACTACTACTTCTAGGTATGATAAAGGGCGCCTCCGTGGTCTAGCGGTAGCGTGTTGGATCACAGATCACTACCGCACGTGTTCGAATCTCGGCGTGGGCATATCTGAAGGTTATTTCATCTTTGACTTCGCCTCATTACCTTTAGAGGTTGTTCGGACAATTTAGCCTACTATGTGCACAAAAGTGGCCGTAAAACATCAATCAATCAATCATCATCATCATCATTAACTAGGTACGATAAAGCCGAACTGACACCATAAGGTACCCAACTATACGGTGACACGGGTCATTCTCACTACGATCGACGTCGACATACCCACCTTCAGATATAGGGCACAGTGGGCCAGTTTCGAGGTGATCTGTTGTATAATGGTCGTGTTAGCCGACAGGTAGGAGCCGCAGAAGATAGCCCGGTGGAGTCCTTCGGCTTTGGCTGTCAGGTAAGTCGTTTGTGTCAGCTGATCGGTGATAGAATATAATAAACTATGCGCTATATCCTCCTCCTTGAACTGAGCATCTGTTTAAAAAGGGTAATACAAGAAGCAAAGTCGAATAAAAAAATAGAAAACCATCACCACGTGCGTGTGCGGGCGCAGGAGGAGGCGGGAAGGGGGGGGGGTGCACAATCTTGAAATAAATAAATAAACAACAACGAATATTGGCACTATTTCCTGCGCGCACGGATTATGGGGGATTACTTGTTAAGCAAATGACGGTTTGGGTGTGCGAAGGCAAGTTATATTGTACGCGATGAGATATAACATAATGAGGAGGCTATATATCAACGAAATATTTACAAAAATAATCGTCTTATAGTCGACACTAGCCAAATATGGCCGGCTATTTCTACATTTAGCCTACCATGTGCACAAAAATGGCCGTAAAACATCAATCATCACCTTCTTCTACATATGTGTCGTTCACAACTACCACTTCAATAATATCCATATATGGCAGCTGATATATATATATATATATATACAGTGTATGTATATTGTTCATTTTTTGATGAAGGATTTTCAGTATATTTCAACAAGGAACAACTGTCTATCCCACAAGTCTCTGCGTGAAGGCGGGCCCACCTTTCAACCTCAAAACGGCACGGAATATCGAGAATCGGTGTTAATATTGTATTGAATAAATGCAAGTTATAGAACTCTTATTTGCGAGGATTTAGGCTCTTTCATTTACGATGGAAGCCATCGTTGTCTATTCTCATATCTAAATTACGGTAAGGGATCGTTTATGGACGTTACATAACCTTTGACCTATGAGTTTAATGTTGACAAGAAATCTTCAACGAAAGACAATGTCTTTGAAGTTGCGGGGGAGGTGACGTCATGTTCAGCAAGTGAACCATCCATAAATATGCAAATCTATAAGGCTTTGGGGAACTTATCAATAACATGAAACAACAAAATAAATTCTATTTAAATTAAATTAAACTTTACAAATATTACACCACGTGGTTTTGTTGTGGTTGACAATTTGTGAGATATTACATCGAATCCTTTAACGTCGCGTTAACATCAAACAAACATAACTGGACGTCAATCGACATATTGTACACAAGGTAACATCTGAATTATCCATCATTTGTTAACAGCTGTTATCGATCGATACCAGTTTTATCATTATTAACAAGTGATAAATTGACTAGATCAATTTGATTAGATAGCTTTTAATCTATTTAATCTTCTCTTTGTATTTACTTATCTTTTTGTTAAACCTTCCGATTATATCATCTATACAGATGATGATGATGATGATGATGATGATACGCGTTCAAACGCTGAATGGGAATGTGAACAGGATAGAGTTGCCTTTGAAGAGATACGCAAAGCGGAATTAAGTTTGAAGAGGCTCATAAGACGGAAATACTTCGGAAGAAGTACATTAGATGTAACCACTTTTGAAGAGGTTCATCAGACGGAAATACTTTTGAAGAAGTTCATAAGACCGAACTACTTTTGGACAGGTACGTAAGTGGGTCAGGAGACGGAACAATTTTGTGGAGTGGTACATAAGACAATGCTACCATTCTAATTGGTTTTTTCCAGACGTCGTCGACTTGAAGTTCACAGGACTGGGGCAGATGTTAAAATAAGCGAGACAGTCTCATACACAACACAACGCAAAAGTCTTCGGTTAACTTTAGCTGAAACGCGACCAGACTGATTTACAGTTAACAAAACTTCACAACAAATACCAGCAAAAATATCCGTCTAACGCGGAGTCGTCTGCTGGCTGGTGGGTTGGCGTAGGAATACAGATTCGCCGCAAGCTAACTAGTTCCGAAATGGCTACACCATAATTTCGGCGTCGTCATTAATCGAACGGCGGAGAAGTTACTATTCCAAATTCGTCCTCGGGCGAAGTAATTCACAACCAAGTAACAGGACCCGTTTAATATCAGTCGACCTTTTCTCGCCGTCAGCGGAGTGTTCCGGCGGTAAATCGGCCGAGCTACTTCGAACCATAATTAACATCTTGTCAGGCGCGGCGCCAAAATCCGACACGGTAATAATCGAAAACTGGACTTATCGGTAGAAAAACCTCCCAGAATGTCCTAAAAAAAGGAACACACAGGGGGGGGGGGGGGGGCATTTCCCAGAATTCCACCGTTCGGCTAATTAGTATCAAGTTACCAGACGGCGCCATTACGTCCGTTGCCGAGGACCCGATGGTGAGTTGATGGTCCCCTATGCACCACCTGGAGACGCATCGCGTATGACATCCGGAGACAACCGTCAAATATAGACTCAAACGTGACGAGGCTTGGTGGCTACGTGGTAAAAGTTCGGGTCGGTGCTACTTAGGGCAACATGTTCCACACACCATCTGACGATGATGATGATGATGATGATTGATGATTGATGTTTTACCGCCACTTTTGTGTACGTGGTAGGCTGAATGGGCCGAGCGACCTCCAAAGGTAATGAAGCGAAGTCAAAGACGAAACACCCTTCACCGATATTCGAACTTAGGTGGTAGTGATCTGTGGTCCAACGCGCTACCAACTAGACCACGGAGACACGCACACACTGTCAATCATCAGTGGCTTTGCTAGGAAATAAAGTAGGGAGGTCCAACAAAAATACCAGGGTCAGATATTGGTAGGCCTCAAGGTCATACAATGACATAAAGCGGTTTTGGAAACGGCTTCTAACAAAATGACTACAGTCTGTTGAGCATTCATGATTGGAACGAAGTGGAAACCGTAGAGCAGTGACTACAAGGAGAGATAGACACACACACACACACACACACAGAGAGAGAGAGAGAGAGAGAGAGCAACTTAGTCACTATGCTCGCCGAGGTGTTGAAGCCGCCGCCGTACTGTACAGTCCAGCATCACTTCCGTTCCCACTTTGCAAGAGATGACCATAAGTTGGTCATCTCTAGAAAAGATGAAAACCCATTCTTAACACTCACCGGTTCAAGGTTGACTTTTCGGTTAAATAACAACAGCCATTGCGTAATAATACGAAAATACATTTTAGATACATAATACTTGAGGTTTTCTACCTCCCCCCAGTACTTGTTGTTGTTGTTGTTGTTCTTGTTGAAGTTTGGGGTACAGACCGCCACAAGCTGTCGCCTGTTGGACAGAACACCGTACAATAACCGTAACTGTGCTTTATCAATTCCACATCATAGTTGCCAACGATCATGATGTTTACAGGGTGCCTCCGTGGTCTATTTGGTAGCGCGTTGGACCACAGATCACTACCACCCGAGTTAGAATCTCGGCGTGGGCATATCTGAAGGGTCTTTCATCATTGACTTCGCTTCATTACCTTCGAAGGTCGCCCTGTCCATTTAGCCTACCGTGTGCACAAAAGTGGCCGTAAAACATCAATCATCCGGATGTTTATATATCCGGCAGGCGGAAGGTACAGATCCACATAACAGTATAGGACTGGTTTGGGACTTTTTAACGTCGAATTAAACTTAAAACCAGCCATCGACCAACGCCGCCCCTAGATAAGTTACGATGAAGCAGGATCTGTTTAACCTTGCTGTATAGTGTAAACATGTAAACACCTTTATCAATGAACGGAGAGTGTGTGTGCTCGGTATAAAAATTAGCTACTTTCCGTCAGTTTGCTGAAAGTCAATCGCGAGAGGTCGTTTGGCCTCGAACTCGAAATATATATTTGTAGTTTCGTAGTAATATCCGCAATAAAGTGACCGAGGTCGTTGAGAACGTGGGGCCTTGGGCAACGGAATGCTGGCACGTTTCATTTCCATAAACTTGATATGTTCTTCAGAAGCTATCTGTCGTGTGGAAATCGGAACCCCCCCAAAAAACCTCAGTTTAATTAAGTCCAACTTTTATTACAATTAAGTAACAAAGTGTACACGCAAATCATTATATACGCAGCCATGTTTGTGCTGGGTCAGGAAAAATTATTTGCCCCGAAGAAATAGATTCCTATTGGCATCACAATTTCGTATCAATAAGATGATGATGATTGGTGTTTTACGGCCACTTTTGCGCACAAGGTAGGCCAAATGGGCCGAGCGGCCTCGAAAGGTAAAGAAAAGTCAAAGATGAAACAACCTTCAGATATGCCCACGCTGAGATTCGAACTCAGGTGGTAGTGATCCGTGGTCTAACTGGTAGTGCGTTAGACCACGGAGGCGTCCCATTTCGTATCAATAAAATTGTATTTTATGCATGCAAATTAGTTCACGAGGTGGCGCTTTTGACCCTTTAACGCCGTTCAATCACGGCAGCCATCCAGTCTCCGCCAGCTAGCAACATCAGCTTAAAGAGTCATCGATTTATTCTTGGCTTCCCGAGATTAGTTCCTTGCCTACTACGTCCATTCGTCCAACGAGTGCTCTACCAAAGGTGGCCGCGACCACGTGTCTAACCGATTACAATAGCCATCGAGTCACGTGGCTAGCCGGAATGGACTTAAGTATGCCTTCCCGTGCCGCGAGGACACAAAGGAGAGCCCAATCCCATAAATCACGTGGCCACATAACGCTGGACGAAGGGGAATTCTATTCTCGGAACGGTCGGGACTAGTCAGCGCCTCCCGTTTCGAATGTCACGTGTTCGAATGACAACTGGGACTCGTTCGTGCGGCGTACTAGTCGGTAGGCAGGCCGCATCGTTCGGATGCCGCCAACCCGGGTAACCGTCCTGGACTCGGGGTCTGTGAAGTCGTCCGTCGCCGGATACTGGCTCTTGACCTCGTGACTTGTTCCGCTTATTACAAAAAGGAGGCTCTCGGGCCTCGCTTCGGCCGCTTTGCCCCGAGCCTCGCCCTCACCCAAAAACTGCTCTGATACGGGCGTTGGTAGAACGAGATCCTCGTTAGTCCAAAACGAGGTCCGTCGGGAGTGTTCTGGTACAGACGATGAACTATTTATGAATACGTCACCGTGGCTGGAGGGGGGGGGGCGTCTGGATCGAGTCGAAAGCGCCGGATAGGAGAAATGGCGTGGGCGAGAGCGACGAGAAGGAACGGCTATGTCTTGTTTCCATCACATCTGAGTCACTCGCGTAGAAGAAGGCATAGAAATGGGGTCTCTATGTGTTGTTTCCCCGACTACGTCACAATTGGGAGGAAGAGGGTGGTACGCGGGTGATGATGGGGGGGGGGTTATTATGTTGGCAGGGTGGTCGCGTGATCTGGAATAAGATAAGACGTCGCCAGGTTTGTTATTTGTCTCGTTTTAGCCAATGACGTCTGGGCTCGTCGTCACGTGAGAGGTGAAAAACTAGAACGAGAAAAATTCGGGCGCTGAGAGGAGAACGTCCTTAAGTGACGTAAACAACGGCATAAAATAACACAGGATGTCTGTTAATCCCGAGTTTATAATGATGCGGGGGGGGGATGCGAGGCAGATGGAATCAGAGACGGAAAGCAAATATTATAAATAAATGAGGAATACACCTAGGTCTACAATATCATTATCATCATCATTGTCATCATCATCATCATCAGCATCATCATCATCATCATCACAAGAAGAGAACACGCCCCACTGACGTCCTTACCCATTATGTTCACAGAAGAATGTAAAATTACGTCTCATCTTGTCATTTAAGTTCTATCCGGTCATTCACCAGACTCGGTGAAAGAGTTGGATGAATGCACGGACGTTGACTCGCAACGTCACACCCACGTACGGGAATATACCCATAGCGGATATTAACCATTGATGAGACGCCGTGTATTTTGCGCGACATAAGAATCAATTAGATCATCACACAATCAGTTACAGGTGATCTTTGGACATGTATGGGATAATTTGTCACTGTGCTAAGACTTATTAGCTTTGAGCGCTCTCTCTCAATATATATATATATATATGTGTGTGTGTGTGTGTGTGTGTGTGTGTGCGTGCGAGAGAGAGGGGGGGAATTAATGGACCGGGAGAAACATGGTGGGACACACACACACACACACACAGAGAGAGAGGGTGGATTCTTAACATCACCCGACACACCCCCCCCACATCGCCCGTTGTCACGGTCTCATTCCTTTAACCCACTCATTTTGTTTTCTCTTAACAACCCGTGGTGCTGAAAACAAAACAGTACACATCGCTAAAAATGTATCACAACCGAGACGAAATAACCTGCAATAACATATGTGAATATCAGATCATATTGTTGCTATGTTCAATAAATATGTCCTAGTCATTTAATTTTATCTACCACCCGAGTTCGAATCTCAACGTGGGCATATCTGAAGGGTGTTTCATCTTTGACTTCGCTTCATTACCTGTGGAGGTCGCTCGGCCTATATAGCCTACCATTATCCTGTTCGTGTTAGATACCACAACCAGTCTCCTGATAACAGAAAGGGTCCATGATGGAATCAGACTGAACGAAGCCGGATCTGGGAGCCCACCCAGTCCCATTTTGTTCAAACCGGAAAGCAATCCTAGGCGACAAAATCACACCGGATCATCTCGACCCATTTAGCCTACCATCATTATCATCACCATCCCGGATCATCTACGGAGAGGTCAATGAATGTGACAAAACCTAGAGCGAGCAGCGCAGTCTCAATCTGCACTCAGTAGATGGCGTCATTCTATGGGACGGAATAGCCCTTTTTGGGGGGCCTTGCGAGTCAGTGTCAGCTCACTGAACATGCCCTTGTGTCTCATAAATAAGAGAGGACATCTGCATACTCAATTAAGGCCAGCAACTGTACCAGAGCCGTGCCTTACAAGCCGATCCCATGAAAGCAAATGGCGTAGACCTGTTGACAAATACAGCACGTAACATCTCGAAAAGTTCAAAGCGACACATCGGATACGCAAATTGAACAAAGCATTACACTAAGACTTCCCTATAAGACCGAGAAGTCGGTATAATGAAAACACGTTAAATACGGGTCAAATGTTGGTCAACGATTCAATAACAACTGTCAACAGCTAAGAAGACTCAATATATATATATTAAGTCAACAGTTATCCCAAACCTCCCCCGCACGTGCACACAGAGACGCGGGCATAAACGTGAAGATTACGGGGCACTGATGCTCATATGTGAACCGATCAGGTACAATAGGTGTCGACATTAATCAGGGAAATACTTCGGCTTAAAGCCATCGTTTGGTGGCCAGTCAATACAATTATTTGATCATTATAACAACAATGACTTTAACTGTGCTCGATCAGTCACACTCTGAGCTGGCTGCCATACGGTCTAGATTGACGCTAACTGCTATTAATAATGCCTAACTCAAATCCGGGCAGGGAACGCCGAACACGTGACAATGCTTAATCAGTGGCCGAACATTACAGCCGTATACAGTACCGTACCGTTGAGGCCGAACAGGGTTGAAGTCAAACGCTTTTGAGATACGGTATTTGGTACGATACACACACCCACCCACACACACACACACCCCATAGAGAGCGCGCATGCGCGTGCTGTCATTAATGGCGAACTTACTTACTTGGATTTTTAAAGCCTAACTTGGCCGCCTTGCCAAACGAGCTGACCATATGGTCGGGACTGACGTTGTAATGGGAGCCGGCTGTATCCCGAACTAACAAGTCAACATTGTGTCTGTCTCCCCTCTCGGCCAAGTCGACAAGCTCCGAGTAAGTCTTTAGAGCGAGTCATCAGTGAGAGAAAACACAGAGAGAGAGAGGAGGCGGTGAATATCATAAATAGAGAACTGTAGGTAGAACAATAGATAATAATACATAAACTACACCTTAAATAGATCGATTTATAGAAAGGTTAATAATTTCTAGCAGATGTACAACAACAACAACAACAACAACAAACAACAACAAAATAAGTACAAAGTTTCGAATAAAAAGGCCTTGATACAGTACTTTTATAACAACGTTTCGATTTAGACCCAAACTTTCGGTTTCCGTTATGAAACTAGGCCGTCAGATTAAGCCACCCACCCGCCATGTCGTAAAAGGGGGTTAAATGGAAGAAATACTACATGACCTATATGCTAATGTACTGTTATACATATCGCACTCACTCACTCACTCACTCACTCACTCACTCACTCGGGCCTATTATAGATGAAATAAACCCATCCAGTTCGAACAGACGAACCGTTTCCCGCTGAGCCAAAATAATAAACCAGCGAACGTCTTCTGGCCTATACGTGGTTTCGAAACAAAATGTCTCATTTTTCCCTGTTTATTACTCCACCAGTAAGCTAAATTTCACTAATTTCCGTCGCAGGTAGAAACACACGTACACGAGGCGAGAACTCTGATCCCGAAGGCAGTGCGGTGTTTGGACGAGTGAAGCGAGTCCATTCTGAACGAAACAAAGAGTTAATAGTTTTGGACGACGCTAACGGACACGCGAAATGTTTACGTCAAGGTGGATACTGGTGTTCCAGTTTACGGCCACTTTTGTCCACAAGGCAGGCCAAACAGGCCAACCAACTTCCACGGATAAGCATGCAAACTGACAGATGAAACATTCTTTCGGACCCAGGTCCGGCCGGGACTTGAACCCAGATGCTAGAGGTTTGTGGCGAACTGCGCTACCACACGAGCCATGGAGGTTTGTGCTAAGGATTTTTTTTTATAATATCGTGGTAACCGACCGAACCCCGGGGAGGCGGGATGTGTGTTAGTAGGGATAAACCGCGTCGTGTGGTGCTTGATGTAGGTACGACAGAACATAGACACGACGTGTTGCAGCGAGGCGTTTGTCTAACGATTCTACTAACAACAATTCATTCGATAAACAACGGAAGACATTCGGAATTCATCGTAATTTTAATCGCCCCGACATTTGAAGAAATTGTACACACAACCCCCATTTGACGACACCCATTTGTATACACAGTAGGCTAAATGGGCCGAACCAGCTCCAAAGGTAATAAACTGAAAGATGAAACATCCTTTTCCTGGGAACAAGCGTCATATGTAAACTTTCCTTTACTCAACGTGAACGTGTTCCATGAGGAGATGTCTTAAGTATACCATCTTCTGAAGTATTTATTTCCTTTTTCATCACCTCCCTAGACTCGACACTTTATTGTTACTTCTTCCGATAAATAGTATCTCTAAGTTTGTTCAGGAGTGTCGTAGAGGAGCGTCGTAGAGGAGCCTTTGTTGTCGGCCCTACGCAGCGACTTTTAATGACTCCTCCCAATAAGGGGCGATGTATTAAATCTACGCTCGCTTTGGCCACCAACCTTGTCCTCGTTGCGGGCTAATTGGATCTGCTCATCGTCCCCGAAGCGATATAATTAACAATGAATGAAAGATGAAACACCCTCTAGGCGGCGAACCGCCTCTAAATCGCCACGATTATTAATATTGTTATTACTGGTATCGTCGTTGTTGCTGTTGACAACAAGTTGACAACAAGTCCAACAATCAATAGACACACAATCAGACCAATTTATTGTTCTACTGTTATCTCTTATCATTGGATATAATCATCAAGTGGAGGCGTTGTCTAGCCTCACCGCTAGCCTCATCAGAGATATGGATACAATCGGCCAAGAGGCTTAATGAGCGGAAAGATAATATTATTGAATGAAACATCCTACAAATACAGGTAACAAGCCTCTATGGAAGACCGGATTACGGTGTGGGAATCTTAACCAATGGTCACGTGGTCTGGGAATGTGGAGTCGTCAATCCAGAAGGGGGTAGCTTTTTTGTATCCATCCAGACAATCGTAAGGGCGTCTAAGACCGTATATAGGCCATCAATTCCTTATTTAAATATTTTTTTCTTCTAATTTGTCCTCGTCTCCGGCGAACCATTCAGTTATGGACAATCTACGTCTTCCTAGGTGGGGGTGAGTGCGTCGGTAAGAAAGTGAGTGAGTCATTTGTCTCTCAGGCCCGATTTCATCTGGAACATGTGGCCTAGGTGCGACTCCTTTAAGAAACATCCCACAAATACAAATACGAGGAGGCGTGTTTGAACTCACTGAGGGTTTGCGGCACACTCTATTATAACCACTGCGCCACAGACCTACCCCCCCCCCCCCCATCTCATCTGAGGTAGTTAGCAACGTATAATAAACTGCCATTTCGAACAGTATAATTATTATTATTATTATTATTATTTACACTCCGATTTGATCTCACGGGTTGCGGATCTGAACAGCAGCACATTAACACCTGTAGTATCTGAGAGGGGGGGGGGCTACTTCTGCTCTAGGCTATATATCGCCCAAATTTAGTAGTTTATAAACCTTTAAGATGCCATTATACTCGTGTATCGTGTGTTTGACCAGGTTCATGATTCGAATCCCCCAACTAGCTGCTGAGTGCTGGCTGTTTGGCTCTACAACAAACGAGGTCTTTGCTGGATGGGGGGGGGCGGTTATTTGTGGATTATGCATCATAACTGACGTGGCGCGCGCGCACGCACAAGCACACACACACACACACCCAGACTCACTTTTGCTGACGTCAGCAAAGCACCTAATCCAAGGAAAGTGAGTCCGCCTTGAGTGCTGCCACCTACGACTCCGGTACACACTCCTTCTTTGTTAATCTGGAACAATGAAAAACCAAATGAAATAATCTTGTTTCGTGTTAGATAAAGTCATATTGGACTGCTAAAGTGATCTTCTTAAACAAACTAGATGTCGCCACTGTATACCTAGCTGACTTGATGCATAAGAGAATGGAATTACATTGCATTGGTGTAAATGACAATAAACATGGGGCTTTTATTGCATCGATCTATCTATTTTAATGTTTTATGCTTGAATGTGAGCGTCTGCATATAATAATACACTCACCCCCCGTGCGTGCGTGTCCATGTGTGTGCGCGTGCGTGCGTGCTCGCGTGTGCGTCTGTGTGTGTGTGTGTGTGTTAGCTTGCATCATCACACTAACCAACATATACCTTAATTATAGTCATAGCGGATCCGAGATTCACCAGAATACAAGGCAATATCCCGGCATTAATCAACGGACAGACAAATCTATAGCCTCTGACGTCAGAGCCTTCGTGGAACAGTCTATCTGGAGGTAAGTGGCGCCACAATAGATCAATTCCTCGCTTGGCGTAGTCCATTTCGTGAGAATCAACGTGCAGTCTGGCAGGGTGGAGATTGGATAGTTAAGAGTATATATTATATGAATCCGTGTGTGTGTGTGTGTGTGTGTGTTCGCAAAACAATACATTCGCCAGGTGGCAGCACTTTATGATGGCTAACTCACGTCTCTGTTATTTGAGTTATTTTAGCTCATAGTGAAGTTTTTTTTAATCAACACACACACACACACACACACACACACACAGTGAATATGACATTGATTGGGACAATGGTGTTTACTCATTAAAAATAATAATAATAATAATGGCCGAAATGGCCTTTTTTTACGTGGCTGGCAACCTCAAATGAGGGAGACGAATTCTAAATAAATTTTGAATTTAGAATAAATGGCACGTTCGGTGGAGAAAACCTTGTCAGTTCCCTGGCTGGATGAAAAACTCCCCCCTACCATAGTGCCAATACCGAGGGTGAACCCGCGACCTCCCGCACAGAATGACCATAGCACAGGTAAATGGTGACGTACTCTACCCATGAGGCCAAAGAGGCGTTTTTTTTAAACATTTAATTTTTTTTTAATCAATCTGAACTCTTAGTTTTATGGGCCGACAGCTCGAAAAGTCATCCGCAGTAGTAAGCTTTAACGCTTAAAGCTTGCACACAAGCGCGCGCGCGCACACACACACACACACGCATATATATATATATATATATATATATATATATATATATATATATATATATATATAAGGGACATATATTCCCACCAATATCCACCGAAGTAATCTACATTTGGCCACAACAATAGTCATAATAGCGAGATACGGCTCTAATTGTAGGCTATGGGGCCATTTAGTTAATAATATAGCATAGTTTCGTTGTATCCAAGGCGACTAGACGCTTCTCTCTACATCCGGGTCAGGCCGTATTTTCGTTACACTCCACCATGCGTCACTGCGGCAAGGGGTGTCGGAGTATTAACGTTTCAACGTGCGGAGGTTTCAAGGCATTAGGCACTCAAGGTACACCGGCTTCAAAACGTCAATACCCGTCATTCCACCACGATTACAAAACATTCAGTTTTTAATATGAGAACCCTAAGGTTTCAATGGTATTATTATAATTATAATATTAATTATTATTATTATAGCATCTGAAATAATAGCTATTACTCGGTATACGAGATGCTTTAAACAACCTAATAAAAAAATTGTTCTCATGTTTTCGAACAAAAATTCCCCGGCTGAAGTCTCCAATTGTCCAAGAACTCGGCTGGCTGTATCCAGATTTTACCTCACACAATATCCAGGTTTCACGGACCTATTCCGGTTTCAGGCTATTATAACGAGCACGTAGAGCACCGACCGGGAAGCCTATGACCGACACATTAACAACCATAAACGGTACTCTTACCGCTGGTTCCGGTGTAGGACGGACGGACAACCCCCCCCCCCCCTAAAAAACCACCTGTACTCAACAAACGGAGTACGGCGAGGTGATAAATTAGAACAGCCCAGCTGTCATCAACACACCTGGTCATCTGACTCGCCGCCGGCTGTCGGTACAGAAAGGCCTCGTGAGACCTATTTGTCGGACAGTACTGGCTCGTTATACTGGTAAATGGAGGGACAGTCTGGTAGGTCGCGGGGCTTATGGCTACGGTGGCGTGGGGTGGAGTGAGGATGATTCGCCTCGCTATGAGACAATATGGCGCGACACGGCAGACGACAGACGAGCGAACCCGCACAATGGCGCTGACTATTTTCCAAGTAAAAAATAGGTGAGGTATATGATTATTAGCGCCAGTTAACGGACGGGCCCAACCGGCGCAGCGGCGGAATGACCTGGATGAGACAATATGGCGGCCGCGGAATCTGCAGGAGAAAAGCGCCGCGTAAAGAGGACAATCATTTCGAGGAGAGAGAAAAGGTCGGAGGGCTCTTTACGCTGGGTCACAGGGGTTGGACTGTGGTGGCCTTCCTCAGAAGCGAACCAGATGCGAAACACTTTATGATGATGATGATTTATGGCCACCTTTGTGCAAATGGTAGGCCAAATGGGCCGAGCGACCTCCAAAGGTAATGAAACCGAAGTCAAAGATGAAACACCCTTCATATATGCCCACGCCGGGATTCTATCTCAGGTGATAGTGATCTGTGATCCAACGCTCTTTGTTAATGTCCGCGCCAATTAAATTATTGATCGAGGCAGACTGCGTATCGTGGAAGAACTGGGATGAATTCGATAACTCGGGGAGTTGACAAACCAGCGTATAATCTGGCCGACACCAATCACGATGTCTCTATTTGTTCTCAGTGTGGGCGTGCAAATGTCGTGTGTGTGTCGGTCAGTGGCGTGGCGGCCGTCATTAGGGCGCTCCGACAATAGCACGTCAACAGTCATTGGAACAGGCTCTGAATAGCACTGGTTCACAATGGTATGGGCAATCGCTATAGTGCCGGCTGTCAATAGCATTGGCTACAATTAGTATGGGCCGTCAATGGGATGAGCTTGGACTGTCAATAGCATCGGGCTGACAATGGCACGGGCTGTCAATAGCACGGGGTATCAATGCCGTGGGCTATCAATAGCTTGGGCTGTCAATAGGATGACCCTGGACTGTCAATAGCATGGACTGTTAATAGCGTGAGCTATAATTAGTATGGGCTGTCAACAGAATGAGCTTGGACTGTCAATAGCACGGGCTGATAATGGCACCGGCTGACAATAGCACGGGCTATCAACGCCAAGAACTGTCAATATCACCGGCTATCAATGGCATGGGCTATCAATGGCATGGGCTGTCATTATCATGGGCTGTCAGTGATAATCAATTTATATAACACGAGCTGTCAGAGGGGTTGGCTCACCATTTGTTAAGTAGAACCATCAGTAGGACGAGCTGCCATCATGTTTGGTTGTCATAAATGTTAGGTAATGGATGAGTGAGTAAGTAGGTGGGTCCTCAATGAGATGGGCCGCCAGTAGGATGCGACTGACTGTCATCGGCTGTCATCGGGATAAGCTACTAATGGCTCGACAACGGCCGTTACGTATAGCAACGACGAACATGTGATAATAATTATCTTAGCTGAGAGGAAAGATCAAAGAATTCTTACTGGACAGACAGCTCCTCCGAGATCTTCTCTCGGTACTTCAAACAGCTGACGCCGGTAGCTCTGACGTGGCGACACACGTGATTATTTAGACCAATCACCTCCTTCTTGATATAGGCCAGACAATCGTCAAGGTTCTCAGTGTCAAAAGACACTAAAGTCAAAACGGCTTCTTTATCGTTTGTCCGCTAAAAATAGATCATAATATAATTATATATATATATATATATATATATATATATATATATAATGTCAAAGTGGGCATTATTCCAAGAAACGTTTTACAAATAGAGTTATCTGGCTTTTTATTCACCTGGAATTCTAACAAATTTAATAAGTACAGTGAATTTGGAATAAGGACAGTATATATATATATATATATATATATATAT
Organism: Paralvinella palmiformis; assembly: GCA_025642065.1. NCBI lineage: Eukaryota > Metazoa > Annelida > Polychaeta > Terebellida > Alvinellidae > Paralvinella > Paralvinella palmiformis. The sequence goes on from JAODUP010000499.1 coordinate 23,501, forward strand.
ATTTATATATATATATTCTATTTGGAAAATCTAGACGTTTTCTATTTTTGTTCATAATTGGCAGTTATCAGATGGACTGAACAAACAATAATATTATATGCCATATTTGATATGTCTCATTTATTCTATCGTCGTATAGGTTACACAGCACTCCTCCAACTGGCATATACTCGGTGCAGGGAAAGGATTGCGATATAATTTAATGTATTTATTCCGACATATTAAAAAATGATAACTTGAGGACACACAGGGCATCGAAGCCACACACTCACATACACACACCAGCTGTAAAGACAGGTATACATAATATATATATATATATATATATATATATATATATATATACACACACACACACACACACACAAGTAATTAGAATTCGTCACTAGTACACAGGACTAGTAACTTGGAAAATATACTAGTTCTGAGAGTAATTGACTAGTCCTGATTACACCAAATAAAGTTTCACGTATATTAAGTTTATTTCATAATGTGTCAACGAACTTCGATGGTTTTATATAGGATTGTAAATAGACTTAAATTTCCATTTGAAGAAAAGAAACTACAAGCCATTGGTAGCCATGGTCGCTGATCCCCAAAAGGTTTCAACTGCTGAAGCCCGGAGGAATCTAAGTTTGGATCAATTTCAGTTTCGATGGTTTAGTTATAAATGCCCTCAAACAAGCGAGTTGTTCGGATTTGGGTTCGAAGGGAAGTTTCATAGGCTCCCACTTTCAAATCCAGGTCATTCATACTGGACTGTCACGTATTTGACTGCGGCACGAAAAGAAATATGGCCACCTGGACTCCAGTAGGATTCAGCCCGTATGAAGCTGAACGGTTGTGCGTGCTTCGGTTCACCCGAGTGATGGTTTAACCCGAAACAGGAGCGGGCCAGAAACCGAATGAGCGAGTGTCGTTAATAGACCCATTGCATGATGACGTCAAAAACCAAAACAAACCAGGCGCGCTTTGTAGGGGGTCCGCTGAGCGATAATACCGTGATAATCCCGCCATTTAACCTTAAACGTCAATGTTCCGGATCTGTTATAATCATGCCAAAAACTAACTCCTGCGTTCCGTATTGTCATGCCACTAGCAAGCAATATAAAGATTTAAGTTGGCATGTGTTGGCTGCGGGATGAAATGCTGAGAAAGCGTTGGGTAGTTTTAATTCGAAATGACAATCTGCGAGTCAAATGTTTATAATTAGTGTCAGTGTAAGGATTTACTGAAACAGTAAAAGGCGCAAATAAAGTGTAATTTAACAATATTATTATCCATCAGATCACAGATAATAATATTGGTAAATAAAGTGCAATTTACCATATTATTATATCCATAAATAATAAATTAAATTTACCAATATACTGGACTCTATTCTTCTGCTTTTCGTTAAATATAGTTTTAGGTGAACACCAAATTTTAGGTCTTTGTTATGTGCAGTGAATATTATTGTACTATGGCTTACAATGTTGAATACCACACTTTACTATCATTTATAAAGTAGCAATGACGGACGATTAGCATATAGTTATAATCTGATTTTCAGTTTTGGAATACAATTTTTCAACAGTGCCGGCTTTTTCGGTCTGGAAGCAGAGTTAAATGGTACAAAGAAGTTAATTTTTGGCATAATTATAACAGATCCGGAACATTGACCATTAAGGTTAAAATGGCGGGATTATCACGGTATTATCGCTCCGCTGACCCCCTATAAATCCCACAATGCAAAGCGCGACTGGTTTGTTTAGGTTTTTGACGTCATCGTGCATCAGGCTTATTGATTGAGAACAAAACCTCAAGGGGGGGGGGAATATCATAGACAGAATTTCGTGTGATGGTGATGACCACACGGCGGCGCTGTTCCCACTGTCACACATTTTCCCTCGGAGTGCACAACCTGTTGGCCGTTCAAACAAAAATGCAGCACGCTTTCAAAAACATTTTGACGCGGGAGTTAGTCCAGCAGATTGATAACTGAAACAGAATGGCTATATTTGGGCGATAACCATTGACCTGAAAGAGTTCAATGACCATAACATACAGCTACAGATGTGACTTTGTAATAGTCTAATAATTGTACTCGCCCGTCCGCAGGCAGACTCAAAGTGATAATTTACTAGTCCTGTCAATTTTGGACTGGCCTCGATCGAACGGGCGAGCCTTAATTTCAAACCTTGTATATATACTAATATAGATGCTCACACATACCCAGACACATACAGACACAACCATACAGACAGACAGATACACACATACATACCCATACATACACGCACACACCCCTGTAAAACAGGCATACAGAAATTATATATATATATATATATATATATATAAGATGCTCACACATACGCACACAGAGACACACGCAGACACAGACAGACAGACAGACAGACAGACAGACAGACAGACAGACACACACACCGATTAATATCAAGATAATAGTCTGATCTACTTAACATATAAAATAGCGTTTATTGTTACGTCATCTCAATTAATATATGTTTTATCAAGTAAGGTTATTGATATTCTTGATACAGAAACAATATATATATATATATATATATATATATATATATATACACACACACATACATACCTTGTGGTCCCGTGGTATATAAGCAAGCTTGGCCAGTGACCCACCTGAAATAATAAAAAATAAAATTTTAATGAAGGCTGTACAAAATTTGATAACAAATAACTATAAATAAATGTTTAATAGTTCAGTGCGAATGACTCGTCTCCATTCTCCGTACGGTAGTCTATCAATAACCTTGACCGCTGACGACAGAAAACACGACTGCTCATTGTTCTCGGAATGTCCCTGAAAATGCCCCGTTATGAATTAATAGTTATTTAAACAACACCAATAAGTAGTTGTGATAAAGTTATGAAATACCAAACTAATGGATATAAGTGTACGTCTGAGTGTGTGCGTACGTGCGGTGGATGAACATGTGCACGTCCCGATAAACAGACACGCATCCAGGTGATATGCCACAACATCTATAGTTAATGACATCCCTATCACATCTGACAACAACAAAATCTAGTCCAGAGCTAACATAATGACAACCTGCAACATGACATCCGCTCATATGACATTCTATAAAAACGAGGACCACCGGGATTCTAATAAGGCTGGTTCCACACCCCACCCCGCCCCATCGATCTATTTAGTCCAGGACCGTCTCCGGAGGTCGAGTCAACAACTGGAGAAAAGTCAACATAAAAGATGACTCGACAAAGCCACACGGAGTCAACCATGCATATAAAATAATCCCGAACAATACTTGAAAATAAATATAAAGCAAATCAGGAAAGGAAAGGCCGGATCCGAACAATGGGAAGAGATGCTGAACAAAGACAATAGATGAGGTTCATCTGGTAGAGGACTGATCGCTGTCCAGTCACGTCGATGAGGAACACTGATCGGTGATGAGTAAATTGATCGGCCGACAGACAGGTCATGATCGGCCGACAGACAGGTCATGATCGGCCGACAGACAGGTCATCATCGGCCGAGTACTAAACGGGTCGGGTATGTACGTCTGAGTGTGTGCGTACGTGCGGTGGATGAACATGTGCACGTCCCGATAAATATATATATAGAGAGAGAGAGGGGGGGGGGAGACGATGCCCTATTGGTCTTTTTAATTGTGTTCAATTATTCCCTATCCTCTCTATCTGTCTCTATCGGCCGCCTCCGTGACTGAAGTGATATCGCGGTTCACCACCGATCTATAGTATCTGGCTTCAAACCCCGAAGGGTGTTTCATCGTTCACTTTATCTTATTACCTTTGGATGTCGCTTGGCCCTTTGAGCCTACCAAGTACACAAAAATGGTCGTAAAACAGCAACGTTTAAACGTTTTGTGTGTGTGTTGTGCGCCCGCGCATGGGTGCGCATGCACGACCACGCGTGCCCAACCTCTGGGCATCATACGGGACATTACGCGCTATATGGGTGGTCGAAAATGTTTTTTCCCAAGCCCAGATATATCTGACACACACACACACACACACACACATATATATATACACCTCATCTCCTCCATCCACTCTCCATGGGTATTAAGCTGCGGACAGAGTTTTTTCCCATATTATGAGTAATTAGGTTACACTGATATAGGAAATTTGTTAAATGTATAGCTATTATAACCCGACGTGTCATTCGCAGTATCGGAGATCTGCCTGAAATCCGCTGTTCTCGACCATGGGTCAAATAGATCAAGTGGATAGGCGCTTTAATTTAGATCCCACCACACCTAACTGCATATACTTAGGGACGCTAAATTAAGCGTGAATGAACGTTCCCTTAGTGATGAACGGAAACATATGAGGGTTAGCTGTTAGGTTCGAGTAAATCGTAGTATTTACTCAGGTTTGAGACGATATTTCGTTCTAGTCCAGTAATAATCCATTGTGCGGTATTGCTACTTTGCTTTTATTTTAGCTTAAATCACTGAGTTAGTGCTCATTCTCTTTGTTATGAACAAACTGTAATGTTTGTTAACACGCTGAGGGTATATAAAAGGCTTAAATTTTCACTTAGGTTAGAGAAGAACTTCGACGCCAGACTAGTCGGTCGTGTATTGATACATGGTTCATATAGGTAGGATTTATTTAGTCATTCGAGCCCAGAATAAAGCTGAGGTCAGCATCTGAGGTGTCGAAATGTTTTATATACAGGTTTCTTTTGGACCACATAAAATTACTGTTTAATGTAAACTGTGGTGTCAAAATAGTTTATGATATGTATGTAGCAAGTCACCATTGAACCACACGCACGTGTTGTTTGTTGCGAGCTGTGGTATCAAATGGTATGTTTTTACGTGCTTCCGCTTTTTGTACGTAGCCTGCATGTAGCCGTTTTCCTGTGGGCGTGACATATTTGTCGCGTACGAAAAACGAATTAGCTGGTTCCCACAGGCTGATGAGTAGACCAGACACATGCTTAGGTATACGCACACGTCTATCAATATGTGGAGGTATTTTTAGATTAATGTATGTATAGTTGTATTGTATTTAGATTTATGGAGGTAGGCCTCGAAGGATGTTTAGATATGTTGATGCTCTGTGCCTGTTGCCTCTTTATATGTACCCTAAAACACATATATACCCCTCATCTCCTCTATCCACACTCAAACTGTCCAAAGTCAATAACTAATAAAATAAATCGATATTGTTACATTTAGATTACATCTATCTCTCGCTCTCTCTCTCTCTCTCTCTCTCTCTCTATATATATATATATATATATATATATATATATATATATTAATCGAATACAATAACAAACGATAAATAAATGGTTAATTGTTAATATAATATTATAAACATATTTTTATATATCACGTGACAGCTATCCATGCTCTAAATGAAATATTTGTTTTAAGGTTTGAAAGATGATGATGATTGGTGTTTTACGGCCACCTTTGTGCACACGGTAGGCTAAATGGGCCGAGCGACCTCCAAAGGTAATGATTTGTGTTCTGGTTGGATGAACAGTTTTACTGATATAAGTAGAGCATCTGACAAACTTTTATATCCTCCTTGAGCTGTCATGTCAACTTAAGTGTCAAAACAGTTATGAGGCGTTAGCACCTGATAAGCCGATTACCTCTTTGTTCTCGTTGACACATCCTACCAGAGAAGATGTTATGACAATTAGGTGTCTGGCCGTTTTTATGCGTTAACATTTCACGAACAGATTACAGATTCTGTAATCTTCTCCAACACTTCATAACAACCGAGATGTCATGACAATATTGTCAGGAGTTGACATTTCACGAGCTGATAACTTCTTGATACCATTCCAACTCTACATATTGGAATAACAATCACAGGTGTTATTATTTTGTCATTCTAATCATAACAATTCTATACGTTATCTTAATATAATATGATAACATGCGAATGGCCTTTACACCTAATCTTATTAATTCATTCTATCTACCACTGGGATTTTGTCCACTTTTGGGATAAAAGTCTGGCATTTTGTCCATTGAGATTTTGTCCACTGGGATTTTGCCATGGATGATGAGGATGATTGGTGTTTTACAACCACACTTGTGCACATGTTAGGCTACATGGACCGAGCGACCTCCAAATGTAATGAAGCGAAGTCAAAAATGAAACACCCTCCAGATACGGCCACGCCGAGATTCGAACACGGGTGGTAGTGATCTGTGATCCAACACGCGACCGTCAGACCACGGAGGCACCCCCGATTTTTATTATAGAGATTTGTTTTAGAATATTACGTTAGGCAGGTTTTCTGTGAACGAGACATATCGTTTAATCCGAATGTTCCGAGTTCCACTCATCCGGCATTAGCTGCGGGGTTTTTGCCAGCCAAGCGCTGTCCGTTTGTAGTTTTCTAACCCACACACGTAGTTACGCCGACCGTCGCCAGATGGCAGGCGTGAGTTAGGATAGGTCTAATCAACAGTCCCCGCCATACCATACGTCCTACGTCACTGAAGACGTCATGTCGTTTTTCTGTACCTCTTTTAGTAATCACCTGTAATCACCCCCCCCCCCATACCCCCCCCCCCACACACACACACCCAACTACCGCTTTATTATAAAACATTTCAGCTTTTCGGTGTCCATAACGAATTGTTGTGAAACTAATGCCGATAGCAGATGAGCCCATAGGCGGAAGAGATTTCCTCGGCGATGTTAATTTACATAAAACCATAAATACAATTTATTTATGGTTTTACGTAAATTAACATGTCCCCCAGCCTCCTACCGGAAGCGAAATAAACCTTGATCGACCCCCGGTCAGGAAGGAACCCATTTAATTCGACGGTTTGATGGCGACTTTGATGTGTGTGAACTAGTCGGTTCTTGAACGACCAGAACCGTGGTGCGTATAACCAATAAGAATGCCCGAAATAAATTATGTAGATGAGCCTTTAATACGCCGCTGGAGATCCAAATTTATCTCAGTCGGTATTAAACGCAATTGCTATCCGGCAAATACTCTCCATCATACCAAGGAGACGCAGAACTCAGCAAGGGAGCCAACCAAACACAGGAGTAAAGATATATTAAGTACTCGGATCATTAATTGTTGTGAAGGTGATGTAGAGATGTGGAAGTATAAATGCAACTTCTCAACTTCTCAACCCCCCCCGTATTCCAGCCCCGTTTTGACACGTAAACGCTTATGATTAAAAACTATTTATGGATATGCTTAAAGTTTTCTCGGCGATCCACTCGACCAATATTTGCGGAGGTTTATCCAGAACAAGTCCGAAGCGGACACCCAGTACCATTAACCCAGTCGGGATCGGTGTGTACTATAAACAATCTGAAGTTATTTTTAACGAGGAACCACGGGTCACCTTGGTACACTGTGAACGCGTTTAGACATAATAACCCGCTTCTTTGTTCGCATCGATACGGGGTATTAGTCTTGTCCCCGCAGTACACTTATTCCCATAGCATATACCAATTAATCAATCGACACACACACACACACACATATATATATATATATATATATATATATATATATACACCGATGTAATACACAGCGTTGTTTTCATCAAACGAATATTATTTCGTAGACTAAAGCTTCTTTTTATGGGGTGGGGAGGGGGAAGAATTTATACCTTTTTTGTCGTACATCAAAGGGTATATTCTCCGCGGACATATTAATCGTTTGCCATCCTACTTCGGACGACTCCGTGTCCTATCTGACAGCTCGGACGTCCACTGGGTTCAAATCCCGGCCTGGCTTTGTCTGAAGTGTGTTTCATCTTTCGATTCGCCTTACTACTAATGTAAGTCTCTGGGGTCATTTATCTGACCTAATCCACACACACAAAATAGCCGCGACGAACATTTTCCTATACTAGCCCTTAGATTTGTTTACATCGTCTGCTTCGGTCAAACAGTAAATTTTCAACTGATTTGATTCAGATAAATTTTCAACGACTACTGAATTACTAAACCAAATTCAGATGGCGACGTGTATTGGAGAGATTTTGTAAAGGTCTCGGACGCTTGATTTTTTGTTGTTGTAGAAGTAGCATGCTTGTGTGAAAATATTTTCTTGATGTTGAGGTTTATAGAGAGAGATCATGGGAATAATCCTGCTACCGCCCAAATCGGGATATTGGTCAACTGCGCATGCTCGGATTAGAGAGTTAGGGTTAGGTTTACGGTTAGGGTTAGGGACTGTTAGCGTGCATTTAGTGAGCCCGTGCAACAGAACTTTCGTGACTTTGTTACTTATTTGGCTGGTAGCAGGATATTTCTCTTGCGCTCTCTCTTAGTATGATTGTACGTCGGGATATGAGGATCGTGGTGGCGAGCCTGATTCGTGTGATATACAGCCGTATCTGTTCGAGCCAGACGCAGACGATTCAGAGATCGAAGATGAATTGACTGAATCAATGGTGACGATTGATCGACTTTCTTCAAAATCAGTTTCTTAGGCCGTCCCATATCATGTTACATTTTATTGCGATAGTTGCCAGCAGCAAAATGTTCACTACATATGTATGATGTGCTGGTGGGGCGCGCCTTTTGTATAAGCTTTTTAGAAGATGCTTGGGAAAATCTGTTAACGGAAATCTCACAACTGAACACAACACAGGGCCAAATCATATTTCACAATGATTCTATAAAATACTATACATCTAAATAAACCTGTCGTAACATTTAAAAAAAGCAGGGTATTATCGCTAATATCGCACTGTGACTAGTTCATGCTGTAAACAAAAACCAATTCTACAACGAAACAAGCAATGACGGCGCTTATCACGTGGCTCTGTTTGCCTGCTGTGACGTCACAAGATGTACCGCTCGACCCGTTTTCTTGCACTGGCGTCACCTACTTCACGAGAGTGCTGTGACGCACCGAGGTCGCCGTTAAGAGAAATAATCGCTGGTATTGTTTAACAATATAAAATGTAAAATTCGAAGGGAATGAAAACAATATTGAAAATTGAAAAGTCCGTTTTAAGAAAACCAATTTATATTATTACACGGTGATATCATGTTTAATGGTCGACTAATACACAAAATAAGCCATTTTATTTGATGATGCCGAAGCAATCGCTTAATATTTCATTGAATTTTTTTAAGCTTCTGGTCTATCGAAGATGCATCACATCAGACAAGACAACTGCCGCGTCCCGATATTCCATATATTGCCCTATTTCCGGCCCCCATGGAAACGGAAGAGACCCATCCAGAGGACAGTTAACTCATCTATTACATTTCGCACAGAAATATACGAAATACGGAGGACATCCTTTTTTGTTGTTAAATCTTTAAAATATGATCCAAATTCGGGGAAGAATATTAAATTTAGTCATCAAGCCCATAACCTATGTGTACCTGTATACCCGTGAAATTGTACACCTATACAACTAGGTGCCCATAGCCTTCTCTACCAATCTAGCCACATGCTATAATATACTTACGAAAGTCAGGCATTTGGATTTAAAATTTCACGAAAAACACTGTTTTGGTTCTATCACGGGAACCCGTCGGATCCTGTTTTTAGGTCCCGTGAAAACAAGTCGCCGGAACCCATTTTTAATTCCACTGATTTAAATGAAGATGTTTTTACTTCAACCGTAAATCGTAACGTAAGTAAAATTGAAGGCTCTGAGCCGAAATGTTTATAGTTCGCCCATTCTTGTCAATTTCTACGGTAAATGTTAATTCAGAAATGTTAGGGGCGATTCAGTTGTCTAGCGGTAGCGTGTTGGACCACAGATCACTACCACCCGTGTTCGAATCCCGGCGTGGGCGTATCTGAAGATTGTTTCATCTTCGACTTCGCTTCCTTACCTTTGGAGCTCGCTCGGCCCGTTTAGCCTACCATGTGCACCTCACATTTTCAAGGATTAAAAACTCATACACAAGTATATGTGATAATTAATGCCCCCCCCCCCCCACTACGACATTTTATTTTTGTTCAAATGTCGTACTCAACTGTGAAATGTCGTACCGAGACAGTACCGACAACGTACCGGAAACGTTCGTCACCGCGTAATCCAAAGGCCTGGTAAGTATAAAATCACGACAACAAAAATTTCCTACTCATATATATATATATATAATTGGGCATCTATGCACCTGTGTACATATATATATATATATATATATATATATACTTGGGCATCTATGCACCTGTGTACATATTTACCAATATATCTGGAAGGACCGCAGTTTTAGACATATAAACCTATTGCCCGACATACGCAAGTACAGATATATATATATATATATAATTATGTGTGCCTACATACATCAATAGCTGTCTACCTAGCTACGTTATGTAAATATATGTTTGTCTATCCAAGTATATACGTAACTAATATACTACATGTACACCTGTGAACCTCTACACACCTGTCACACGAGATACTATTATTACTAATCTATCACAAGGTATTGGTGAGTACCGATATATGTAATACTTGGCTTTAACCAGATAGTCCTCCGACTTGTGGAATATTATAATATTGATGTAGTTTAATTAGTTAGGATAATTAATATATCTGATTAATGATAATCGTTAATGACCGACCACTGCTTGGTTTTTCGGGGAGAATCCTCAAACTGTCGCTTATTCAGCACAGTCTCTATGATGGAGTGGTTGAGAAACATCCTCCCCCCACCACTCACAGGGGAGCAGTACGAAAAGATGGAGCCGAAATACCCTGATATAATAATGCATGTTTATATAGCGCCAGAACCAGGTAACCCTGTTCTGAGGCGCTGTACAATAGTATTATCACTGACTCAGACCTGTTTCCACCCAGCACATATCTCAACTCCCAAGAGAGCATACAACGCATGCTGCCATTATAGGCGCAAATCGTTATTCAAACACATAGCCATCGCGTCCCGTCAGGTACTAATTTTTATGGATGAGTGAACCAGTCGCCACATGATATTTTAAACAGCATTGCAGCTCCCAGAGATTCGAACCCGCGACCCTTCGGCTACGAGTCCTACGCTCTAACTAAACTGCGCTATCACGGCTCGACTATTATAATTCCGTATCACGGTTTTAACCTTTTCATAGATAGGAGCGGGTGATGGGCGGTAATCGTGTATTCAGCGAGCTGAAATAACTTCACACAGACGACGATGGGGCATTCGCCCGAAAAAGGCTCGGCACATTCTGGATTTCCTTGTGAGGTAACCGAACTGTCCTAACTGGTCAGGTCACTGACCCGGATTCTCTTTCGGCGTGAAGCCCCAAGACAGCGCCATATCGAATATACTGGATAACCTTCTAGCAGACGTTTAGCCCCTTTGGCCAAACGGGTCGGTCGCATATTTATAGCGCACGTAACCAAGAACTATTGTGTGACGGTTTTTCTTGTTGTAAATAGTTCTAACCGTTTGTAAATCAAGCTAGCTCAACCGCCATTAACAACTAGAAAATGATGAACTACTGGTTCATGGCAAGATGATATGTCCCGTCACGTTAATACTGTATAACATATATATATATATATATATATATATATATATATATATTCAATCATCTATCCTTCTGGGCAAATATTTACCACCTAACCGTGGAAAGATAAATGTCTTCCTGCCCATCAATGTTCATGTTTTAATGAATGACTTTTGCCAACTATGAGATCACTTATTTCGTCCTACACAAAACATTATAGGTTTTTTCGACCCCGCATCAATGAATAATTGCAACATTTCCCGGTTGTCCGCCATAACATACTCTTTACACCGTTTACACGCACTTGGTTATGCACGCGGTACGCTTTTTCCAACAGGTGACGTCACTCGAACGATTTACCCTCGAACCGACTTTGCATATGAACAGTTATAGGAGAGGTGCCTCAAATTTGAATTGCTCACCGTGTTGTAACTGTATACAAACATTGGTTGGCAGGGAGAAATATATCTGACAGTTTTCACACAAATATCACTAAAAGCCATGCTTTTCATATCACTAAATCTTTTAATGATAATATATTAATAATAATTATAGCAACAACAAACTTGGATAGCGCCAACATCCTCGAAAAGAATCGAGCTCAGTGGCGCACGTAGTACAGGGGGGGTTGGGCAAACTGACAATCAAGGTACGATGCAAAATTCATCAACAAATGATCGGATGCAGTAGAAACTAAGGAAGGATAAGCTAGTCTGAAAAGGTCAGTTTTCAAATGCTGACGGAAAGAAACTATGCTATTTGATGATTTAACATGTTCAGGGTGTGAGTTCCAAACAGTCGGGACGGCAACTGAAAAAGCACGAGTACCAGCATGACCTTTAACCCTGGGAATAGACAACAAGTGCAAACGGAGCTCTCTGGGCTTGGGTGATAAAGAAAGCATGAGAAATAGATACGAAGGCTTGCTGCCTTTAAGAATGAAAACACCAATATGCGTACGTCAAGCAGATAGTTAAATTACGAAAAATATATTTAACTTAGTTGTTTATGGTAATCTCTCCAAATAATTTTAATTCGATTTGTTTTTAATTAATTTCTCTAAAAACCGAAAAAGGCCAAGGAAACAAATCCACGAGCGACTTTTTGTTTGGCCCCAGAGCTCACAGCTTTATCGAACGATGAATTATTCCACAGGTAAGATCGGGATTTGTTCCGATGACCTGGATTTCTGCTCCGACCGCAATAAGGATGCGCCCCTAGAAGACGGCTAGGAGATACCTGGAGGAATCTGTTTTTGTCATCGGCGAGACACCAGAAGAACAAGCCGACAGGACAAACACCGGCTTAGTGTCTACAGCGAGTCTAGAGAGAGAGGGGGGGGGGATGGTGTTGTGTATGGCGTCTTGTGTGGATACCATTCATTAATACACTTCCGGGGAACCGAAGCCTTCGCACAACGAGAACTAACCAACTGTTGATCCCTTTATATACTCGGCAAGTCTGGCTACCACTAGTGTGTGTATGCGCGCGCGCGCGTGTGCTCGCGCACGTGAGATTTTGTCGCAGTTAATTGTGAATAAAAAATAGGAGTTTGTTATCGGTTGATCAGTGCAAAGAAGTCACTTGTTATTTGAGGACATTTTTAGTAGTGCCTCTCAGAAGGGTCACGCACGCACACGCACACACATATATATATATATGTGTGTGTGTGTGTGTGTGTGTGTTGTTATTTGGTATTTACTTTTTAATTTCTGTATCTTCAAAGCAATACTATATTAACTATAAATATTCACTTTTTAAAGACGTCTATTACAACTGAGATGATCATAACATTACTATTAAAACTTTTACAATTACTATAAAAGACACACACGCTAACGCATATATATATATATATATATATATAAGGTTAGTTATGATTTGCTTAACATCAGATATATAAATCTAAATACATATATCTATAAGAGACTGTTGTCGATGACCCTGCGAAACCCTGCTTCAGGGTTAGTGGATTTGCTAATGAAATTGTGTGTGTGTGTGTGTGTGTGTGTGTGTGTGTGTGTGTGTGTGTGTGTGTGTGTTTTTAGCTGTGTATAATAAGGCACAGGCACAGAGAATCTCGAACCGTGAATTCAAACTCTGGACGTTTCTTCAGGGGACTGAATCCAGAGTGGCGACTTTTCTTGCTGAGACATGTGTAATGTCTCACCAGTCCCTAAGCCGCCAAGCAAAATCAAAATACGAATCACCTACAGCCGTGGAGTTTGGGTGTAAAACACCCAAGTCAGATCACGGCAGTAGTGAGAATGTTTAGCTTAATTATCTAAGCAGCCCTATTTATAGCTATTTTTCAATTGCTGTATCTTTCTTCAAAGCAATACTATATAAACCATATAACCCAATTGTCACTGTCTTCAAAGATCAGTTTTTACAACGGCAGGCGTCATGAAGCGATTACTATTAAAACTGTTTATCTTAATTACTATTAAAAGACTGGCATCTGCGCTGAAGCAGACCGTAATAGCGCGTCATAGCTTCCGTACTGTTTGAACTATGCTATCATTTTCAAACCTGACCTAATTTATGCTATTCTAACTATTGTAGTTCTTAAATGTTATTTATGACAAGCAGATTAGAGCTAATCTTGAATGTCATAGTACAAACTGGACATAACTGGACCTAGGAAAGATAAATCTATTCCCACATACAACCAAGGTGAATTATATATACAAGTAAACTTGTTATGTAAAACACACCAACCGCGCGAACTGTGTCCAATGCCACCGCTCGAGATGCGATGCAGTGTTTCTATTCCTGAGTCAGGAGTACTTATAATGCTTTAAGAGCGTACTGTGCCTGCTACAGTCATTTAAATGCTGGATAACCAGGCCAAACACTTAAACGGCGTGCCTCCAAAGACGCAAATAGTACATGGATTATTACAGCTCTAGATCAACTTTTCTTGAATGCAGGGACCGGGAAATATGGTCTCCACGCATAGAAAACGGAACTTTCTCAACCGCAGCATAATATGCCTTGTGATATTTGCTGGAGGGTCAAATACCTCATAAACATACAAATCCAATAAATACTATGACCTACTCGTCACTATTATAACAATTTACATCGGCGCTTTAGCAGACCGTTATGGCGGAATTGCCGTTCTACATATTAACATTTTCAAATCAGACCTAAAGTCTGCTATACAAACTATAATTATAATATAGGGTTTTATTAATGACAAGGAGACTAAAGTTAGCCTTGAATGTCATAGTACAGACTGGACATAACTGGACCTAGGAAAGATAATTCTATTCCCACAAATAACTAAGGTGAATTATATATACAATTAAACTTGTTATATAAAACACACCAACCACACGAGCTGTGTCCAATGCCACCGCTCGAGATGCGATGCAGTGTTTCTATTCCTGAGTCAGGAGTACATGCTTTAAGAGCGTACTGTGTCTGCTACAGTCATTTAAATGCTGGATAACCAGGCCAAACACTTAAACGGCGTGCCTCCAAAGACGCAAATAGTGCACGGAATATACAGCTCTAGATCAACTTTTCTTAGAACGCATGGACCTGGAAACATACAGTCTTCACGCACAGAAAAAGGAACATCTTAACCGCAGCATAATATGCCTTGTGATATTTGCTGGAGGGTCAAATACCTCATAAGCATACAAATCCAATAAATTCTATGACCTACTAGTCACTAACCTACTTGTCGCAGTTAATTGTGAATAAAAAATAGGAGTTTGTTATCGGTTGATCAGTGCAAAGAAGTCACTTGTTATTTGAGGACATTTTTAGTAGTGCCTCTCAGAAGGGTCACGCACGCACACGCACACACACACACACATATATATATATATATATATATATATGTGTGTGTGTGTGTGTGTGTGTTACAGTTAATCTGTATAATCAGGTAATATGTATATTTAACTGAAATATTCAGGTAATACGTCTATTACTAACTGAGATATAATACACATTACCTGAAAACACACACACACACACGCATACGCATATATATATATATATATATATATATATAAGGTTAGTTATGATTTGCTTAACATCAGATATATAAATCTAAATACATATATCTATAAGAGACTGTTGTCGATGACCCTGCGAAACCCTGCTTCAGGGTTAGTGGATTTGCTAATGAAATTGTGTGTGTGTGTGTGTGTGTGTGTGTGTGTGTGTGTGTGTGGGGGTTTTGTGATGACTTTAGTGATTGCCCAAAAAAACTTCGGTTGTGGGTGTGCCTTGAGACATATTACTACTTCGGTTGTCCTTATCGTCTCACCCTTTTGACGTCGACCTTGACGAGGAACCATGTAATTATTAAACTTTTAGTGTTATAATCGGCAATATGACTTGGTGTTGTGATTGATCTCTCTCTCTCTCTCTCTCTCTCTCTCTGTGTGTGTGTGTGTGTGTGTCTAAATACTGTTATTTTGCACACTTCCGTGCACATGGTGAGCTAAATGAATGGTGAAGTACTGAAGCGAAGTGAAGATGAAGCACCTTTCAGAGATAGACGTGACGCACGCACGCGCGCGCGTGCACGCACCCACGCGTTATTCACGATTATACACGGTCATTGTTCTGTTAAAGAGACCACAACAATAGGCAACCGTTGTTGATCGAGTTTGTTGACATCTGAGGCGGGGGAGGGAATCAGTTAGCATCTTCTGAGGCGGGGGAGGGAATCAGTTAGCATCTTCTAATAAATACCTGGAGCCGAGTGACCTCAAGTGAACTATTCGACGATTTATAATTGATCGGGAAAGTGGACCAGTAAACAGAAAACAATAGTCGGCTTGTAGTCAGAAACAAATTGGCCTAGTTAAACCAATCAAGATGTGTGTGTCTGTGTGTGTGTTTGTGCCAAGAAGGGTTGGGATTATTGAACAATCCCCCCCCCCCCACCTTCCTATCGTTTTTGTGACCCGCTTCCAATTCTTCGCCGAACTATTGCGTCATTATCGACGCCAATAAGCCAATATTTACCCTAACTGTATTTTCAGAATTAGTTCAATCCGACTAATCCCCGACCTCCCCGCTCTCTCTGAATTAATCATTTATTTTTATCATGTCCGGCTGTTATATTCCAAGTTTCCCCCCCCCCCCTCCATTACAGCAAGGTGAAGTTCGCGCCGCCATGTCGCTTTGTCAACATCACACTGGGATGATAACAATTTATTTCATAAACCTTAACTATTACAATAGCGTTACTGTGTAATATACAGGCTATACTGTAATGTTATAAATATATCACCAGTAGAGGGATTATCTTTGATAAAGATGCCGCTTGATGTCTTGCGGCTACTTCTGTACACGTGGTAGGCTAAACAGGCCGAACGGCCTCCAAAGGTAATGAAGCGAAGTGAAAGATGAAACACCCATCAGGGATATTCCAACCGGCTTTATGTATATGACGGTATGTGTGCGCGGGCGCACGCGTGTGTGCGCGCGCGCCCGCGCGTGCGTACTAGGTATAAAACAGTTGTCCTTTTCTAAGATTCGAGCACCACCTGGTCGAGTCAAGGTATTACCCCGAGAACAATACATAAACAATCCTACACGTCAATGAGTATCAAATGTAAAAAAATGTTAAATGTAAAAACGTTTTTAATACATAAACTAGTATTCTATTTGAACCAAATTTCACGCCCTGTTTAAGCACATAATCCATTTATAACCATTAATCACGTGAATTCATGTCATCACACACACACACACACACACACACGCTCTCTCTCTCTCTCTCTCTCTCTCTGTGGAGCTGATAGTGTGAGGTATGTTAACCCGTCCCCGTTAAAAAATAAACTACTCCGGCTGTTATCGTCCTTTGGGCTATTTCGGTCTCGTCATTTCGTAATCTTTCTCTGCGAGTCAGTCTTCATACGGGTATCATAATGATAATACGTGGTACAGAGGATGAGGATGATGATGATTGGTGTTTTACAGCCACTTTTGTGCACATAGTAGGCTAAATGAGCCGTGCGGCCGCCAAAGGTAATTAAGCGAAGTCAAGGATGAAACACCCCTCATATATGCCCACGCCGAGATTCAAACTCAGGTGGTAGTGATCTGTGGTTCAATGTGCTACCAACTACACCACGGAAGCGCGACACTTTATGTTTTATATATATATATATATATATATATATATATATATATATATAAGAGAGAGAGAGAGAGAGAGAGAGAGAGCGATAGAGGGGGAGAGAGTGCAGCATGCGACGAAGGCGACTAAATGACATCAGTGCGTTACCAAGACTCACTCGTTCATTCGTCAAATTCATCAGACTCGTCAGATTTATCAGCACGAATCAAGACTGCCAGAGGATACCGGAGCAAAACTGTCGTCAGGTCACCTTATCCAGAGACTCCATCCGGTAACCAGTGTTTCGCACACGACCATTTCTTCATCCGGATCAACAGCATCTCCCCCATATCTACCTAAAATGTCACTCGAATATCCTCGCATCGATCTCATCCGATCAAAGCCTCACACACAAACACCTTTACCATCTACCAGAACCCCCTCACCCCCACCCCCCACCCCAACCCACTCGTTGTCTAATAGATAATAACATCCTCTATTTTGTCATAAAAGTTGGATGAGGCCAAACTGTCGATGATGATAAAACGAGAAATATGTGTTAATTCTTCAGCAAATTTGACCCCTCAAAAAAAGACGTTGTCAGAGTAGCCATGAGCTCTCATTTTGTATGTGTGTGTGCGCGCGTGTGTGTGTGTGTAATGATGATGATGATTGGTGTTTTACGGCCACTTTTGTGCACATGGTAGGCTGAATGGCCCAAGCGACCTCCAAAGGTAATGAGGCGAAGTCAAAGATGGAACAACCTTCAGATATGTCCACGCCGAGATTCGAACACGGGTGGTAGTGATTTGTGATCCAACACGCTACCGTTAGACCACGGAGGGGCCCTGTGTGTGTGTGTATATATATATATATATATATATATATATATATATATATCCCGTAGCCGTGTCCGGAATCTCGACAAAGAATTCCACCCAATCTCCAGTCCAGACAGTAGCGATAAACAACATGGTGAGACGGCTGCTAAGTTCAAAAACTGTATCGTCGGATGTGGCTGATGATGATGATGGTGATGATGATGGTTGATGATGATGGTTGATGATGATGGTTGATGATGGTGGTTGATGATGGTGGTTGATGATGGTGGCGCCGATCTGAACAGATTGGTGATAGCAACAAACGTCCATAACGAATATGACATAAAGTCGCCGAGTTATAAAAAAGTCCCCCCAATTTAATTATTAACCATCAAATATGGGAGGGGGGTAGATTTATAGGACTAGGAGTTTAATATTATGTTATAATGGAAAGGGGGTGAAATTATTGATTGTAGGGTGAAGATGAGGGATAATAGATTCATTATCCATCTCCCCTCACCCACCCCCCACGGGACCGGGGGAATCCCACTGGTGAGTCTCAGATAGGCATATATATATATATATATATATATATATATATATATATATATGAGTGTGTGTGTGCCCGCGCGCGCG
>JAODUP010000499.1:45000-65000 GCA_025642065.1 Paralvinella palmiformis
CCCCAGCTGTGTTTAAAACAAAAATGCCTAGATATAGCCTGGGATCCGGTCAATAGCCCCTCAGGTCAATAGCCCCTCAGGTCGTTTGCCCCTCAGGTCTTTTGCCTTATATACAGTGTTAATATATCACATTTAAAACATTCAAGAGAAGAAATAATCAGGTATTCCACTGTGTATCCATACAACTAAATGTTAGAGAACGTTGATAAAATATATACATTTAACAACGTAATATGGATATTCCGGATGTTAGTTCGGGAATACAATCATTTACGCATAAATATAGAGTGTGAGATGTCTCATTTATAGCACACTTTATAAAGATTAATCGGGCCCTTCCTTTGGTTCCATGACAAAATCCCAGTGGACATAATCCCAGCCGACAAAGTGCAAGATTCTTATCCCAAAAGTGGACAAGATCCCGGTCTCGTACAAGACTAATTAATAAGATTAGGTGTAAAGGCCATTCACCTGTTATCATATTATATATTAAGAGAATGTCTATAATTGTTATGGTTACAAAATAAATAAAATAACATGACGGAATAATAACACCTATGATTGTTATTCCAATAGAATTGGAATTGTATCAAGGAATAATCGGAGCTTGTGACAATATTGTCATGACATCTCGGTTGTTATGAAGTGTTGGAGAAGATTACGGAATCTGTAATCTGTTCGTGAAATGTTAACAGATAAAAACGGCTAGACACCTAATTGTCATAACATCTTCTCTGGTAGGATGTGTCAACGAGAACAAAGAGGTAATCGGCTTATCAGGTGCTAACGCCTCATAACTGTTTTAACAATTTGATATTGGGAGTGTATATATTAGATATTGTATATATATATCTGTATATATTCAAAATATTGGATATTATTATTGTTGTTGTCTCAATTTGACATTAAATTTGAATTAAAATTCCTTGAATTTTTAATGTTAAATTTCTTTATATATGTGTGTGTGTGTCTGTGTGTGTGTGATTTGTATTTACAAAACTGGGATTTTGTCTACTTTTGGGATAAGAGGCTACAATTTGGTCCACTGGGATTTTGTCCTGTTACCCATCTTCCCTCGAGTACAGGAAATAGGGTGACTACCGTGTACATACGACAGCTCTGTAGAACACAACAACTTATGGTATTACTTAAAGCAAGTAATAAATTTTAAATGCTATAATCGCCATCCTTTAAATCATCTCACACACACACCTCCCCCCCCCCCCACACACACACATCTTTTTCACTTAAACATCGCCATGGATCTTCTCTTAATTCTAAGAAATGTACAAACTCCAAAGTTAGTGTTGACGACTGCGAACAAACAAAATATTTAAAGCACCTTTTTGACAGTCTACAGATGCCATATTACATTCCGTCTGATGTGTAATTAATTATGGTTCCGCATTGAAACATCTCAAAATATAAACCTAACAAAAAATGGCTCGGCATGATTTCTGTTATTTTAAAACAACTAAATTTACATAATCGGGTTAATAGAAGAATTATAGGACAGGTTTGTTTCCATCATCCTGTGAATTAAATTATCATTTACTTTGGCTGCCAGTAATTTAAAAACATGGACTCTCAATGTTTACATCATCAGTGGCAACTTCGCTGTTTATATCAAAATGCTGATATATTAACAAAATGCTGATATATTAACAAAATGCTGATATATTAACAAAATGCCAACATATTAACAAAATGCTGATATATTAACAAAATGCCAACATATTAACAAAATGCCAATATAATAACAAAATGCTGATATATTAACAAAATGCTGATATAATAACAAAATGCCAACATATTAACAAAATGCCAATATAATAACAAAATGCCAATATAATAACAAAATCTCAAAATATTAACAAAATGTTGACATATTAACAAAATGCTGACATATTAACAAAATGCTGACATATTACCAAAAAGCTGACATATTAACAAAATGTTGACATACTAACAAAATGCTGACATATTAACAAAATGCTGACATATTAACAAAATGCTGACATATTAACAAAATGCTGACATATTAACAAAATGTTGACGTATTAACAAAATGCTGACGCATTAACAAAATGCTAATAGGACATAAATGACAACTGTCTCTAATGATGTAGGAATATATATATATATATATATATATATATACCTACTACATAATTAATTACCATGGTAACCTCAACATATAATAAAGTACATCATCTAATCACCTCATCATCAATCAATAATAATCTCTAGTGTTAGCTTCTCCATTCACAATTGATGACTTTCTAATCTTTACACATGATGATTTTTATCATTGCGCTATCTGACAGATAAAAAATCAAATGTGAAGAACGATTCGATGAGTCAGTTTGTGATAAATATGTCACCAGTAAAGAGATTATCTTTGATGATGCTGATGGTGGCCACGTTTGTGCACACGGTAAGCTAACTGGGCCGAGCGACCTCCAAAGTAAAATGAGGTGAAGAGAATAAGATTAAACAACCTTAGGATATCTCCCCCCCTCCCCAAGATTTGAACTCGGGTGGTTCGGACCTGTGGCCAACCCACGCTATCCGTCAGACCACAGAGGAGCACCAAGGATTATAATTGACTAATTTGAGTAAGTATTTGGGTTAATTCATATATTTCTTAATAACCCTTTTATTGTTTTACAATCGCAGTTTTTGACTTGGCCTAATGATAAATCACAAGAGAAACATTCCCCAAAATGCAGGTGTTAACTGGCTACAACATCTTTAATCCGGGGCTTTATTATCCATAAGCCTGACCAGGCTGAAGCCTATAGGGGCTCACGTAGTGACCATGAACCTGTCAATTTTGTTTTGATGCTGAGGCACTGATACTAGTATTCCATGACATTTTGCACTCACGCTTTAGCAAACAAATATATATATATATATTTATAAGTTATATATATATATATATATATATATATATATATATATATATATATTACATTATTTGAATGCTTATCTAAATATTACTTACAAACGTTTGTGAGTAGAATTGTTCAAGAGACCTGCAAAATGTACATAAGGCTATGTACTGTGGCCTAGGCTGTCTCAGAGGAGGGCCTTAAACTAACAGCCTCGGGGAAGCCTTTGTCATTGGTCACTAATATTATTATTATTACCATCTTATGCCTGACTGCAACATGAAAATAAATAAACTCTACACGTGTATATATATTTTTAAAGGTAAACCCTTGCCATTATGAAGTACAGGCTGTGTACCTAACAGTGAATGTACGGAACTTTAACAATCGCCTATCTTAAGTATTTCTCTTATCAGCTTCAGAGATAAATGCGTTCATTAATACATGGTTCCCACAGCCAAGGAAATATTAATTTCCAGAACGGTATACAAGATTGAAGGATAATAAATCAAGATATGTGCGCAAAGGGATATGATATTTATTCAATGTATGATTGATTATCGACATTTTTATGGTACAACCTCCACTTCGCCCAATTTTCTAGCTGTCTAATCTACTCACTTTCATTTCAATTTTAACTAACATTTGATATCAAGACCATCATGTAGACCCTATAGACGACTAGAGTCTAGTTGTACCGATACCGATAAATGAATTTGTTACTTTCCAGGTTTTCCAGAACGCGTGGGAATCCAGATTTGTCTTCCCACCTGTTGTTGCCTCATATTTCGCCAATGGTTGATTCCCACGAACAAATTCACTATTATCCCATCCCAAAATATGTCGATCAAATATATGTAAAAGTGAAAAACTTGCGGGCGAACACATCGCTCTGTATGATTCATAACGGTATCTAGAACGGCCGTACGACGCTGGACGTCCAAGATGGCGGCATAAACAAAGTCACGTGACGTTAGTGGGAAAACCTCAATATTTCCTCCCTCGGGCCGAGAACGCCTCCGCCAGTGAGCTCCGGTGGCCTAGCAGTTAAGCACTACGGTGCCAACGGTCGCAGGTTCGAACCCCGTAAGAGGTCGAAACTTTTCCAGGGATTAATTTCTCGGCTCACTACATCGTGGGTGGCTGACCACGTTAAATGGCGCTGCCGTCTCCACTGAATTATTTAAAATAAAGCGGGACGCCAAAGACCCCCCGAGGACTAAAACACTCTGGCAGTGACCACCCTCAGGGTATTTCGGCTACATCTTTCCGTACTACTCCTCTGTGAGTGGTGGGGGAGGAGGTTTCTCAACCACTCCAACATAGAGGCTGTGCTGATTAAGCGACAGCCTGGGGATTCTCCCCGAACAACAAAACCAACCAACCAACGCCTCAACCAACCACACGCGCGCGCGCCCGCGCGTGTACCTAATGTAACTCCGACCGCCGTGATACTATAGGGTATAATAAAATAACCTTCCAGCATCCGTATCCCCAACAGGTACATAAGATACTTATATAATAACTAGATCCCTATACCACCGCCGATGTTATAATTATTATAAATCATAAAAGTTATCAGATAAGAATTACTATTAAATATGTAACAAATGATTATCTGTTACTTCTCCAAATTACACCATCATACTCACCCCCCCCACCAAAAAAAAAATAAACTGAATAATATACCTTAAAATATACCTTATTATTATTGAATAGATAGATAGATAGATAGATAGATAGATAGATTCATTCAGTTCACATAACAATTATACAAGAAATTATAATACTAAAATAATTAATAATTAATCTACTATGTGAACTCAGGGACCAGGATAGCTATCGGTGTCTTTCTCCTTCCCCCCCCCCCAAAAAAAAAAAGATATATGAAAAACCAATTTAATTTCACGGTGGAGATTGTCTGGAAGAAGAGGGGATGACTGGACCAGTGTAGTTACTACACTGATATGTTATGTAATAATAATAATAATAATAATGTGTGTGTGTGTGTGTTTTACTACACTGTAGGACACCCCCCCACACACATATATATATATATATATATATATATATAAACACAAACAGTGACACACACGTGCATACGCGATGCGAGAGAGACGATACAACCCTATACAACAAAACCTACACAAATCTAAATGCCTAAATAACAATAACCTACATCTAAGAACACACGCACACAGAAACACGCACACACATACATACATACATACATAAACGCCTTACCTGAGACTCGGCGAACTACACCAAATAGTCGCTCCGAATTTTGGCCACCGGAGACGGATCTTCGATCCACTTATAGGCGGCAAACCCGGCCACCGCCAGGGGTCACTGTCCGCTGAGGGTTCTCGCCGCCACTATACGCGGTGCAGCCACTTCGGATACAGCCACTTCTCGTACAGCCACTAATAACAACGGCAACATCGGCCAGATGAACAATAACGGCACCGGTTATGACACCAGGAGCAGCTACGACGGCAGACGACCGGATTACCACCGACAGATCGGCGGTGCCATCTCTATATAAAGCTACTAGCCAGGGCCCCAACACCACCTCCCGCCAGCTGCCGATATATCGTAATGGCTGCTAACACTCGGCCGAGCTTGTTTACCTTTAGGTAGAGAGCTCTTATAATGGCCGCCACTGCTCGCACTCGCCGGTCTGTGTGTGTGTGCGTGAGTGTGTTGTGTGTGTGTGTGTTTTGCTGCGTACGGAGCGACATACCGTAGTAAGCGCGACCTGTGCGCGGGAGACCGACCGACTTCTGAGGACAAGCTTAGTACGTGTGTGTGTGTGTGTGTGTGTGTGTGACGTTAGTATGTGTGTGTGTGTGTGTGTGTGTGAGACGTTAGTATATATGTGTGTGTGTGTGTGTGTGTGTGTGTGTGACAGCGCCACCTATCTTTCAGTTTCGGCGGCCCACTTCCATTTACACAGTCATCGATCGGCGGCCACCGCTATGCCGCGCCCGGTGCTCCAAACCGCTCGTAGTCGCCCACACAGCGGGTCTCCTTCCCGATCGCGCGCGCGCACGCCCTCGCAAAGAACGCCGATCCGTCTGAAAACGCGGACGAACGCGCGACGGCTCCTCGCAGCGGCACGCGACCCGGCCGACCGCGATCGCCGCACGGGGCAGCGCGCCCACACGCGCACCGCCGTGACGAACGGCCGGCGCGACATACTCGGTCAACGACCTCGATTGGCGAAGCGAACGCGGAGGTCGTTCACCCGCGAAAAAATACGAACCCAGATTTGGTAGGAAAATGGCGTCAATATAGAAACTACTATTTCTTCTGAGGCGAACTACGCTCCCTGACTAACTACTAATATCACTTATAAAAATCCTTTTCTGGATGCCCCAACTAGATTGAGCTGGTTCTAGCGAGGTATAGCTGGCCTATTTTTCGAGAAATATGTTTCTGCACTTAGGACAACCGCCAACCACTCACCCCCCCCCCCCGCACACATATAGGCACAACACAGCTGATAAATTGAGCGTTGTGGCCCTGGATGCAAACGGAGATCATATATTTGGGTACGTTTACTGGGTCAGACCTAGTATCAATATTTTTCTAGCCATTAAGGAGTCTGCGTTTCCGCGGCGCAACGGGTAGCGCGACGTAGCGCAGCCGGCGAGGTCGCGGGATCGAATCCTTGTGTCTGCGAGGTATTATATTGATTATCTCGTTTTACCCGGAGGGGGGGGGGTGAAGTGCGCGGTGGTCTTGTCGCTCTCCCAACTGTGACTGAGCGCCGGCTCTATACAAAACATTCCCTCATACACACACACACACGCACGACACACATATATATATATATATATATATGCCTACAGGTTGTAGGCGTACGTATGTGGTCTCTTTCCACCGACATCTTCCCCGCCCACACACACACACACACACACACAACACATACACGTCGGATGTTGACATGGAATAAGTACGACAAAATCTTCATGTTGATTCTATTTCCAGCCAGAAGACGCCATTAAAGAAATGTTATCGTCATGTTGCGGGTCTCGTGTACGAATAGAAGATTTTAATATTACGTAATGTCCGTCCGTCCGTTTTGGGTACGACTCTACTACAGTTTGTGGGGCTCGGCGGGGCTCGGCATCTACTCTATTAATCTAAAATCTAAATATATAAGCGGAAGGAAGTAATAATTAGATGTCCCCAGACTTGACCCACTTTCGGAGACCACTCTGAGGCTATATTAACTATAACGGTAGGCGTGGGGGGGGGGGGGGGCTGGATTAACGATAATACACCAGTCTTGTTTCTGAACCTGAAGTGGCGGATCGGTAGTGTGGGGGTCTTCTTAACCAGTACTGGATTATCTGCGTCTAGCAGGCAGCGCGGGGCGGGGCGTAGATCACATGAGAGATACGGTTGATGATGTCGCTTTCTTGGATAAAATACATTATAACACGGCGCATACGAATATAAACAAGAGATGCGGATCTGGTGCGAGGGGGGTGTACGACCATGTATGTTGTCGCCAGGCTTCCAGATACGGCGTCTTCGACGTTCAGCCAGTTGGTAGCGCGGTAAGCAGTAAACGTCGACTTCGGGGTTCAAATCACGGCCGAGCTAAATCTGAAGGGTGTTTCTTCTTTGAGTTCGTCTAATTAATCATGTGAGCTATTTAGTCGATTGTATCGGGATTGGTTGATTTTCTTTCGGGGATAGGGATAGGACACGAAAGTGCGAGCACTTATTTCCAGTGTGGTCCCTTTTATTGAGGCTAAAATAATTGTATTTAATATAATAGACGATGCACATGTTCGCATTGTTAAAACAATATAATATTTTTATGCACATAATTAAGAATATGTTCATTTCTTTATATGACTGATACCGATGCTGAGGTATGTCTGTAATTTTATTTACTGTCCAAATAGAACAAATAATATATGATACTATATATGATACTATATTTGATATAATATGCATAATAATACGTTATTGCTACAATAGTTAATCACTTTCAAAATTAAACTTATATCGATTTGTTGCTTGCTCCATTAAGATATAATTATGTCTATTGACTATTCCACATGTTTTTATTTTTTTAATTTGTCGTGAATGTTTTTAATGTTATGTTAAGGGGGGGAGTACATTATATATAAGCAATGCTTCAAACACCCTAGCTCCTTTCAACATTCTATATGTGTTTGCTTTCATTAAAATGATGTATTACCAATGTTGAAATAAACAATTTTAATTGAATTGAACGAAATACATAAGATATTGCACTCTGTCGGTGCACGATTCTTTTTTTTCTTCTTACATTTAAACTAAAAAATATCGTGGTATCGCAAATTGTTTACAAAAATTGCTCGAGCTATCGTCGGGACCCCGCAGTTAGCGTGTTGTAGACCCCGTAGGATAATCTACGGGCCGACGGGGCATTGGATGACAATTGAAAGCCTGATTGCTGTCTGACTGACTGATGTGACTGTTACAGAACTGTCCCTATGGGGGAGGTTGCGTTAGCTCAGCCACATACGGGGGACCAATATATATATATATATATATATATATATATATATATATATATATATATATATATATATATATTATTTTATGGTGTAAACACCATATATATATATATATATATATATATATATTTATTGTTTACTAGACCCAATATATATGTGGTGGTAGGCGGCCCACAGGACATAACACGAAACCGCACCCACCCCAGCCCACCCAAGGGCGAGATTTGACTGTTAATATTTCTTTCTTTAAGTCAGTCGAACCAACAGTGATTTATCCGATCTGACGATGTTTCATTGCACATCCCACCCTAGGGTTATCTCTAAGCCCGGGCGGAGGGTGGTTGGTGGGGTGAGTTACAGTGCCCAGGACTACCCATCAAGCCCACCACACACACAACATTAGATTAAACAAGCTGATGCCACCCGTAAACATCCCATATTTCGTAATTTCAATAACGTAACCTAATAATGACTGTTGTATAATCACGGGTGTGTTTATAAAATGGTATTTGTCATAAATAAAACACGAATAATGGAGCTAATTGTTACTGGTTATCTCTAAGTATCTCTAGATTTCAATCGGTGACGTTCAGTATTTACAAATAACATTTCGTCTGTTTGTGATAATCCCCATATGTAGTTTACAGCCAGTATAAACAAATTGTCACTTGGGATTACGTCAATTGGTCATTTAGCAGAGGTGACATGTGAAAGTCGTTTGCGATGTTCGTACGCGAAGAAAGTTGGCGAGTTACCGAGTACGGCGGGGGTTGAAGGTGGATTGGAGGGTGCTCTATTGTAAAACAGGTTTTCGTATAAATAGGTATAGGGCGCCTCCGCGGTCTAGCGGTAGCGTGTTGGATCACAGATCACTACCACCTGTGTTCGAATCTCGGCGTGGGCATATCTGAAGGTTGTTTCATCTTCGACTTCGCTTCATTACGTTTGGAGGTCGCTTGGCCCATTTATCCCACCTTATGCACAAAAGTGGCCGTAAAACAGCAATTATCATCATAGAAATAGATAGTGTGTGTGTGCGCGCGCGTGTGCGTGTGAAAGCCGTGTAAAAATGCTCGGACACAGACACACACTGGTGAGTAGACATGCGCATAATAAAAAACACATTTATAATTATTTTTTCCTCACGTGTGCGCATGCTCGATTGGAGACACAGACTTCCAGGCGAGATGGTTTTATTTCATCACGAGCAACAGTGTCAAATCTGTTTTCGCGCATGATGCTTCCGTAAAATGATCAGACACACCATTTTGTACGATATTTCGCAAAATATTGTCAGGCGCCACGGCGTTTCACTGACGTCAGACGCCGGCGCATTTAAGAGTGCAAGATTTGATTTCGAGTCTATTTGTGATTTCCTTAGATATTCAATATTTCGTTTATTTGTGATATTATCCACAATTTAATTTAATTGTCATCAAGTTGTTAACTTTTACCGCTTATTTTAAGCTGGCTTATAACGATATAGATATATACACCGGAACTACTTTTATTCGGCGGCTAAATGGATTAATCTTGCCATTGGTATGTTTATTTGTGGCATGCGAGAAAAATAACTTTTGTCCATAAAATATCATCACAGTTCAATGACCTGGAATTCTGCCAACAAAAATAGCAAGTCAACGGAAACAGTTCCATTTAAATGTGTTACTTCAACATTCAGGAAACAACTCAAGCCATTGGATGTCGTAAAGTCTACTTTCACGACATCAGTTGCGATGGCGCGAATTAATATTAATAACCTCTCCCCCCAAAAAAAAAATACCGCGTTATATATAATCACAGACCAGAATAACATATTTAATGTTAATATTGCATCAAAACCACTTAATATCAACTGGAATATCGACATTGTGGCGACAACGAGCTGTGATACCACGCCGACCCTTAACAAAATAACGATTTTCTTGTGAGGCGGTTTTCACCAACATCCCGCGAAAAACTGGGTTAATATATTCACGTCGTTTTGTTCAGAAGTCACTGAACTAGGCCAGCTTATGGCGGATATATATATATATATATATATATATATTAAACATTGTGTACATGTGGTGTTCCATATTATGTTGAAATTTATGTCCTCCTGGTGGCAGCTCTGTTGTGATGGTTAATATCGAAATTTTACTAGATCTATACCATTGTTTGATTATCGTTTCATCATCATCATCAGCATCATCATCATGACGATGATTGATGTTTTACGGCCAATTTTGTGCACATGGTAGGCTAAATGGGCCGAGCGACCGCCAAAGGTAAAAAGATTAAACACCCTTCAGTTATGTGCCCACACCGAGATTCGATGATGATGATGATTGATGTTTTACGACCGCTTTTTTGGCACATAGATTCGAACTCAGGTGGTAGTGGTCTGTGGTCCAACGCGCTACCAACTAGACCACGGCAGTCATATGACATATCACCAAGTTGGGCAAGTTATCAGAAAGAAGACCCCTTTGCCTAAAGTCAATAGACAACTGATAATCAAGTGTTTCCGACCCAGTTTGACATTATATATATATATATATATATATATATTGATATATCTGCTCACTCGATAAGCAGTTACCCATTTCGGTAAACGCGTTTCCGATGATTCACGTTTTACGGCCAACTTTGTGCACTAGGTAGGCTAAATGGGCCGAGCGACCTCCAAACGCAATGCAGCGAAGTGGTGAAGGCGATGAAACACCCCGCAGACATACCCAAGCCGAGATTTGAACTCACGGGGGTAGTGATTTGCGATCAACGCGTTAGACCACGGAGGCACCCCCGAAATATGTCCGAAGCGCGTAAAGTATTTTCGCATAGATATAAAATATGAAATAATATTTCCCTTTTTTTTCGAACCAAAATATATTATATTTTTAAGGGCATTTTTATTTTTAGTATTACTTTTTCATTTAATTTTATTAATAAGTTATCATTTGATAAATTCGTATGCGCAACAATATGAGAAACTCTTTTTATTTAATATATTATTTAAATAACGACTGGTCTTTTGTATATTGTGTATATGATATATATATATATATATATATGATATATATGATATATATATATGATATATATATATATATATATATATATATATATATATATATATATATATATATATATATATATATGATATATATGATATATATGATATATATGATATATATATATATATATATATATATATATATATATATATATATATATATATATATATATGATATATATGATATATATATATATATATATATATATATATTATATATATATATATATATATATATATATATATATAATTTTAGATAACAATGGAAATATCATTTGAGTAATTAAGATGATGTAATTTAATCAACAATGCGCGTACTCATCATTGTCATGACAATAATGATGATGATGATGATGAAGATTGTGGTGATGATGGTGGAAATGATGATTATGATGGTGGTGCTGCTGCTGATGATGGTGATAGTGGTGATGATGGCGATGATTATGTTGATGGTGACGATGATGATATGATGGTGATGATGATGATGACGATGTCGGTTATAGATATCAAAAGTGATATTTCCTTCTAAAATATGATTTCATATTTCACTTCCTACAAATAACATAATATTATCTAACTCGGAATCTCGTTAGACCTGACTCCGTATTAGAACTTACCATAAACATTACTGGGAGTCAATAACAACCCACACTTTCTCTCATCCTCATTACCTTTTAGAGGGACGTTGATATAAAGAAATATAACTCGATAGCTAGAACAAATACGACGATGTAATAGAATTTAGAACATAAAATATGTTCCAAAATGTTTGAGCTAGTCGGGGCTCTTGAGGCCGCGCCGTTGGCCATCTTACTGTAAATACATAGCCCCCCCCCCCTCCGGGGTGGGGGAGGGGGATCCGCCACCGGGGATCTGTATTAAATAGAACCCTGTATTAAATCCAAACTCAACTGATTCACAGTCGCAGTCAGTATGGCATTGGTACTCATAACTTGTGTCTAGGATGTACTGATGGTATGCCCAGTTTACCTCGCAATGCTGTCTAATATATCAAAGCTATACTGATAGAAGTGCAAAGGTCACCAGGAAAAGTTGAGGTCTTCGAACTGGGAGAAGAGACTCCACTGGCTATCGCTGGGTTGATCTGATGTAGTTTTCCTCGTAACTCAGTCGATGATGACCAGGATGACGATGGACGAGATGATACGTCCCTGTCTAACACCAGATTGCACTGGGAACCATTCAGACGATGCATTACTGAGGATGATGTGGCATTCAAATTGGTTGTAAAACCTCTCTAAACAGATAATATTATAGGTAGGTGTCCGTGTCTCCCCTCAGAGGATTGTGACCGTATTATCTTCAGAAGTCTCCGGTTTGTGAGACATTTTGCCGGCTGAGATCAGAAATGTGTTATTTATAGAGAAAATATAAAATCGATTATTAAACCAACTTAGTTAAGGTTTATTAGATTAAATAAATATCCTTCTTTCGACTTTATAAGTTTTAGGTGTCTCGTATTGGGAGTTACGCAATAGGATTTTATTGTGACAATACAGCATCATTGAAGGTTAACAAGGATGTATTATTAACACTATATTATTATTATTATTATTATTATTCTTGTATTTGTTGTTGCAGCTGTTGTTGTTGTTGTATTTATTGTTGCTGTTGTTGTTGTAATGTGGTAGTGATTGTATTACTTGGCAGATAGTATTAAATTTAGAGTATAATTCTCTTAATTTTTTTGTAACTATTGTCATAACATCAATTGTTTTGTTACACACATTATTAAATTAAATTATTTATTAATTTATTAATTTATTATTATTATTATTATTATTATTATTATTATTATTTAGACAACATATCATTTATTAATCCATTATTGGAACAAGAGTCACAAACATAGAAATTTGTGATTTACTATTATTATTAGTATTATTATTAGTAGTAGTTAATTGTATTCATTTTGTACTTTATAATACTTGTAGACGGCTCTTCTAAACGACGTAGACGAATAAAACAACAAAACTAACAACGCCATTTCCCAGCTATCACGTGACCAAGTCACATGATCTATGCGGGCACAGTCCAAAGCGTCTGTTGTAGATTAGTCAACTTAATCCAATCTTTAGCTTAACAAGCCCCTGTGTGTGTATGTGTATATGTGTGTATGTGTGTGTGTGTGTGTGTGTGTGTGTGTATGTGCGTGCGTGTGTTATTTTTCTCGTGCCCATTTTTTTACCCTTTAATGCCCATTTCGACCTAACACGAGTCAATAAACATTTTTTTAAACAGGGAGGGGGAAATTTGTATTTTATTGCCCCAGTTTTCTCAACATAATAAGAGTCATATGACGATAGGGGAACAATTTTGACTAATAAAAGTCAATGCTATTCGCTTGGAATCACAAATCGTTCTGTTGTCTGTTATACGTGTAAACCATAAACCAGATTTTTGTGGTCGTCTAACTGGCTCGGACTACAAAGGGACCGGGTTGGGGGGTTTTTCGGCCAGAAATTTCTCATAGGTTTTCGGTGATCCAGTCATGACGTATCACACGACTAGATAATTGACCGATCCTTTAGCCGTTGCACCATCTGGCGGGAGGCAGACGATCTACGAGTGTTGAGCAGACGAACGGAGACACAGACTGCTGCCGTAAGCTGAAAAAATGGCAGCTTACCGATGAGTTAGTAGCCTGAATATTTGTAATTTTATTTTAATGATATCTGTTTTCGCTGTATCCGGGATGTTTCCGATTCGTGAGATATGAATGTTATTCCCGAGATACAGGGGGTCGAGCAGACACGGGTTGCTTGTTCGGGATCACAACTAGCAGCCAGAAACAGCATCCACGATCGTGTATCAATTTTGTGAAGTGTATTATAAGTGATGACAACAACACCAATATCAATGACACACACACACACACACACACACTAAAGTGCGTAACAAAATTGATTTATCATCACCAACCCGCTATACGAGAGTCACTCATCATATATTACAAATTAAATTAAAACTGCACTGTACGATGTAACATCCTTCAAGGCTGTCAGGCGTTTATAGTTAAAGCAATTCTTGGTAGCCAATTTCCTTTTCAGATGAGTCTAATAACAAGAACTTTGATTGACATCATCAGCCACTATATCAGGTCTATCTTGCAAGTTATACAAGTGTTAAATGGTCGTTTTTTGTTTTTCACGGCTCATTTTTAGCTGGTCACCATGTGGCTAATTAATTATGCAGTCGAATATGTGCGCATGCTCAGTGTTGACACACATAACCGAATATTCAAAAAGGAAGACCTATATATTGCTGCCCTGGTTCTGACCATCTGCGTAAGTGCAATTAAACTATACACTGACAGTTAATAAACCGCCTGAAATTGCCTGATATTATCGGAAATCTAATAACACATCGGGAACACTCGCCCCTAGAATAATATACGTGACCTTCACCTATTCAAAATAGCCGACCATATATGTATATATATATATATATATATATATATATAACCAGATATCGATTAACCGAGACGATTTGATCAATGGAATCATACAGATGTTCTCCGCACCCCAAGTATGCTCTGAAATATGCGGAAAAGATTGGCTGACCGGATTATCGAAATATTGGCTTAATCATGGTTTACTGTATTATTATTATTGGGTTTATTAACGGTAGAGGGACATCTGTTTCAAGAGTAAACTCCCATAAATGAAGCCATTCAGTGTCATAGAATGTTTGGATCTAAATTCTCATATTGGATAATGGGATACGTGTTAAAACCAAATAGCCTCGGTTTCGAATATATATATATATATATATATATATATATGAGAATAACAAGTCCGGGTATTATATTTGTGTAAATAAAGTTGTCTAGACAACTAGAAACGCGATGTAGTGTTCTATTATAGTAATTGTGTCATAAAATATGTTTTATTGTCACGAATCTGGTTTTATTGAACAGTCAGTTTGAACTTGACAAACGTCTACTATTATATAAACAGACAGACAGACAGACAGACAGACACACAGACAGACAGACAGACAGACAGACATACATACATTATTATTATTATTATTATTATTAACAACAACAACATAACAACAATATAACATAACAGAGTCGAGTATACAAATATCACAATAAAACACGCGCCATTGCTCGACAGAATTAACGAAACCAGTACAGAAAAAAAACCCGAAATGATCACATAGGTACACACGAATTGTGAAATATTAGCGGACAATAGAAAATCAATAAAAACACATCAGATACCTAGGTCGTGTATACATTTTCCATAATTTTGCATTCCCGCACTAAAACCAAACTATTTGGGGTATTATTACATTACATATTATTTGTACAGAACCTTTGAATGGCTCCTGCTAGTAAGGGCGCTTTATTAAATATACATTATTATTATTATTATTATTATTAATAAAACGTGCTTACCGAATAACACCTTTAGTGCAGGTTATCACTACACATTTAAACGTTCGATATAATACAAAGCAGGAAATTGTAAAAAAATTCATACAAATAATAGAACATCATATATTATGGCAGAAAAAGTCAACTTATCACCGTGTCCATAAAATTAGCACGCTAATGGCGACAGAATATAGAACCTAAAATATTATATGTAGTTCGTTGACGTGATGCACCACATTCCACATTTTAAACGCCAATAATTGCTGCTTGTTTTATTTTCAGCTCTAAACGCCATTCCCCACACATCAGGGTCGTAATGCCTCAATGACCTTTGGCCGTGAGTTACATCGTTAAAGTGGGGCATCGTTAATATAAAATTATCTCGAAGAGGTTTTCTTGAAAACATACAGGTCATTAAAAAAAAAGGATTATAACCATTTAAATAGGGGGAAAAACTTTATTGCGAACAATTATACGAGACGTAAAAATAAAGTTTTCACGCCAGATAATACTAGCAAAGGTTCAGAAGAATAATGGTTGTCATAAAATACAAATCTGAACACTCACGTTCGAACATTGTGTATTGGGGGGGGGGGGGGGGGGGGGGGGGGGAGACCACACAATAGTAGGACAAAAAGTATAGTTTTGATTGTACTTTGACGTAATGGTTGGCGCTGGTTTACAGAAATCTACGGTTTTATTCCATCCTATAGATTCCGTTGTCTGACAGCCTTAATGCATATAATACGAATATGTTCATAAAAATTCAATATATCATCAATAATAACACCCAATAACTTGGCTGAATCTAAAAGTATCAGCAATTATTATTATTATTGTTATTTGTTGTTGTTGTTGTAGCAACAGCAGTAATAGCGGGAGTAAAAAAGTTTTTATGGCCACCTTTGTGTATATAATAGGGTAACTGGGTTGAACGAGCTCCAAACACAATGAGGCGAAGTGAAAGATGCAACACCCTTCTGACATCGCCCAGTCGGGGTTTGAACCTTGGTGCTATAGATCTGTAGCCAATCGCGCTACCAGTTAGGTCGAGGCGGGGGGGGGGGCGTTCTGTGTTTGCGTGTATCACCATCAGCTAGCTTGAGGAAAACAATCTGGACAAAAAGAGTTGCTGCGTGTTACTTGGCTTTGATAAGAACTAAAAATATTCGCCATCATAACATTTTTGAATTTTGAACGATACATGTTTTGAGGCAGTGTATGAAACCATTTGTTCCATATTTTGGGAATAGCACACAGTAGCAACTTATTGGCAAAATGGGTTTTGCACCCGGTTTCATACAAGAAGACCATTTGATTGCCTAGTTGCTCGCGAGTTGGGAATGTCGTGGTTAAATCTGAACATTTGCTCAAATGAGTAGGGAAGATATTTTGTGATGAAGTCAAATACAAATAATGTTGATTGAAATATATATTGATCAGTTATTTTCATAATACTTGTAGCTTTGAATAATGGCTCAGCATACTGTTTAATTTTGCATTATTGATGGTCCGAATTGCACGTTTCTGAAGTACGGTGTAATGCTTTGACATTACAATTTCCTAATCCCAACATTCCATAACATATATGAGAATGTACCAGTGAAAAATACAGAGTTCTCAATTGTTTTTACTTGTTTGATTGAGAACAAGGCGCTGGATATTCGCTTGTTAACATGGGCTGTGTGATATTTCCAACTAAGATTTTCATCTATGAAGATGCCCAAGAAGTTTACCGATTGTTCTTCGCAATCGTTCCCTATTCTTTTTAATATATTATTATTAATTGCAATGTTTAGCTCTGTGAAATTGCATTGTTGTTGATGGGGTCTAATAACGATATATTTAGTTTTTGTTGGATTTAGAGATAATCTGTTTGCGCAAAACCAATGGAACAATTTGTTAACTGTTTCATTTGCCTCCAGAAATAACGCTTGTAAGTTGGAGTTCGACATACACAGTGTGGTGTCATCAGCAAATGACAATATATTACCATTACACGAATTTGGTATATCATCTTAATCAAACATCGTACAGTTGAAATGATCAAATCATGAAATTAAAATTGTTAGAACGAAAAGAGCCAAATGCTTAGACTTGGTGGAAATATAAAGTGTTTAGATTCGTAGCATCTTATTCGAGGGAGAGAGAGGGGAGAGGGTTGTTGTCCAGCCTTACCAGGCTAGTAAT
The DNA here is from genome assembly GCA_025642065.1 of Paralvinella palmiformis. Classification (NCBI taxonomy): domain Eukaryota; kingdom Metazoa; phylum Annelida; class Polychaeta; order Terebellida; family Alvinellidae; genus Paralvinella; species Paralvinella palmiformis. Next base: position 63,073 of record JAODUP010000499.1, read on the forward strand.
GGGATGTGTAAGCGTTTGACTGCCCCTGCTGGAAGCCTTTATACTGCCACTAGATGTGTATTGTGCTGGGGAAAAACCTTCCTCAAGCCCCCTCCCAAAGCAAGTTCAAAATAATGTACTCTAATTAAAGGAAACTGTCCAGTACCACCTACGCCTCGCCTCGCAGGAACTCTTCCAGAGTTTTTGTACCATCGCGCAAGTCGATCCAGAGAACATGGAGCTTATTTTGAACGTCTACCGTTGCCCGTTTAGTCCTTTCCTGTGTTGACTGAGGGGCGCCTCCGCGTTCTAGCGGTAGCGTGCTGGACCACAGATCACTACCACCCGTGTTCGAATCCCGGCGTGGGCATATCTGAAGGTTGTTTCGTCTTTCATTTGGTCTCATTACCTTTGGAGGTCGCTCGGCCCATTTAGCCTACCTTGTGCACAAAAGTGGCCGTAAAACATCAATCATCCTCATCTGCGTTGACTGACCTCGGGCATCTCGCGCCATTCCAAGTGAATGGACTTTGCGGAAACAATCGATGGCCACCCAAACTTGTGGGTGGTCATGGCCACTCATATGCCGGAACCCGTTGTTCCTTACCTCATAGTTGTTGTTGGTGGTGCTGCGTCCCTCATTTAGCCTCATCTCGTTGACATTCCGCACGGCATGGACAAACAGTGGAGGCACATTTCGCAGTCGAGTACCACTGATGACGATGATGGTGATGATTGATGTTTTATGGCCACTTTTGTGCACATGGTAGGTCAAATGGGCCGAGCGACCTCCAAAGATAATGAAGCGAACTCAAAGATGAAACGCTCTTCAGATATACCCAGTGCTGAGATTCGAACTCAGGTGGTAGTGATCTGTGATCCAACGCGCTACCAGTTAGACTAAGGAGGGGCCCCCCACCCGATGACAACTGCTGGTACTTGTACACATCGGTACTATACCAGACACGTACATCTGCATGCATACATGCACCCACGCACGCATGCACACGCACGACTACAAATAGAGACAATGATACAAAGAGCAGAGAGCTATAACAATGACATCCGTAAATCTTGGTACACCAGGATTGTTTTCGTAGCTCAGTTTGAATTACCAAACTGTTTTTGTCATTAGCGGTGCTAAAGGTCACATAACCATATACGGCCAATTAGGTAGATGCATTGACCCATTGACCTAAATATAAATATATAGTTTTCTTTCAGGTCAATGCATTATTAACCTGAAAGAAAACTAGACCGAACACGGCCGCCGATTTGATGGCAAACAGATCCCAACTTCCGGTCGTGGAAAAAAAAGGAACGCAGACTGCAAAATCAGGTTGCTAAACGTGGTGAATTCTTGTTGTGTCGTTGGTTGCATAAGCCGTGGGAGTAAAAGTAATACAAACGGGATATATTTTCATCTGTAAGTATAAGGAACACATTTAAAATAGCTGTTAAAGCGTGGTTTTTGGCGGGAAATTAAGCTTAACTGTTATTCTATTTAGCTTGTATGACAACCCCCGACCTACCGGAAATCAGAGCTGTTTGGTCATGGCGGCCGAATAGAACACCACTGAGTGCTCGGTCTAGTTTTCTTTTAGGTCAATGATCCCAACTAAACTATCTACGGACTTTCATAAAACGACATTTACATATTTCATGGCGAATAATAGGAGAGGAGTAATACAGATTGTGTGCACACACAATATTATAATGCACACATTACAATAAATGTCCGTATTCATAGGTTCAAACTCGAAGCCCTGCTGCTTCAACGTTGCTTTTTTCCCCTACCAGAAGTCGAGCTGTTTGGTCATGGCTACCCAATCAAACACCACTGAGTGCTCGGTCTAGTTTTCTTTTAGGTCAATGGGTAGACGATATATCAAATCCAGAAACGACAAAATTAAATACGATTAATACGAAATTATGCGAGCTGATTAGCT
>JAODUP010000499.1:67500-157500 GCA_025642065.1 Paralvinella palmiformis
AGTGCACGGAATATATAGCTCTAGATCAACTTTTCTTGAATGCAGAGACCGGGAAATATGGTCTGCACGCATAGAAAACGGAACTTTCTCAACCGCAGCATAATATGCCTTGTGATATTTGCTGGAGGGTCAAATACCTCATAAACATACAAATCCAATAAATACTATGACCTACTCGTCACTATTACATCGGCGCCTTAACAGATCGTTATGGCGGAATTGCCGTTCTATATATTAACATTTTCAAATCAGATCTAATGTCTGCTATACAAACTATAATTATAATATAGGGTTTTATTAATGACAAGGAGACTAGAGTTAGCCTTGAATGTCATAGTACAGACTGGACATAACTGGACCTAGGAAAGATAATTCTATTCCCACAAACAACTAAGGTGAATTATATATACAACTAAAGTTGTTATATAAAACACACCAACCACACGAGCTGTGTCCAATGCCACCGCTCGAGATGCGATGCAGTGTTTCTATTCCTGAGTCAGGAGTACATGCTTTAAGAGCGTACTGTGTCTGCTACAGTCATTTAAATGCTGGATAACCAGGCCAAACACTTAAACGGCGTGCCTCCAAATACGCAAATAGTGCACGGAATATACAACTCTAGATCAACTTTTCTTAGAACGCATGGACCTGGAAACATACAGTCTCCACGCACAGAAAAAAGGGAACATCTTAACCGCAGCATAATATGCCTTGTGATATTTGCTGGAGGGTCAAATACCTCATAAGCATACAAATCCAATAAATTCTATGACCTACTCGTCACTAACCCGTTATATCAAATATTACAAAATTGGTAAAAAGAAAACACGAACCTCAATCTCTGGCACGGGCAATGTGTGTTTTAGCTGTGTATAATAAGGCACAGGCACAGAGAATCTCGAACCGTGAATTCAAACTCTGGACGTTTCTTCAGGGGACTGAATCCAGAGTGGCGACTTTTCTTGCTGAGACATGTGTAATGTCTCACCAGTCCCTAAGCCGCCAAGCAAAACAAAAAGCGAATCACCTACAGCCGTGGAGTTTGGGAGTAGAACACCCAAGTCAGATCACGGCAGTAGTGAGAATGTTTAGATTAATTATCTAAGCAGCCCTATTTATAGCTATTTTTAATTGCTGTATCTTTCTTCAAAGCAATACTATATAAACCATATAACCCAATTGTCACTGTCTTCAAAGATCAGTTTTTACAACGGGCAGGCGTCATGAAGCGACTACTATTAAAACTGTTTATCTTAATTACTATTAAAAGACTGACATCTGCGCTGAAGCAGACCGTAATAGCGCGTCATAGCTTCCGTACTGTTTGAACTATGCTATCATTTTCAAACCTGACCTGTGTGTGTGTGTGTGTGTGTGTGTGTGTGTGAGAGAGAGAGAGAGAGAGAGAGTGTGTGTGTGTGTGTGTGTGTGTGTGTGTTTACCTCATTTATAAACACTGCTGTGGAATGCTATCCCTCACAATGACATATCAATAAACACTGCATCAACCTTTTCACCGACATCTATTCAGGTTATCTACATCCGCGTTATCTCTATCGCGTCAGATAATTATTATTAATCAACATTAATTGTTATCTCCGGGTGATGACCCAATTATACGTGTATTATACTTCTATTATTATATGTTAGCTTACCATTCTGTCTGTCTAATTTAAAGCCAAAATATTATTATTAAAAGTGACGGACTGCGTTTTTTAAACAAATAGTTCTGGATCGACTTCGTATATGGACAACTCGAAGTCCGGCCATTTTAAGATCGATTTATTTTGAAAATCGTTGTCCAGATAATAATATATAATTATGTTTATTTGGGTGTAATACGTTAGATAAAGTGCTTTATTAAATAATCCATTATTATTATTATTATTATTATTATTATTATTATTATTATTGTTGTTGTGGTTGTGAAGTCTTCGTTCTCCTTCTGGTCGGTGATGTCAGAGTACTTCATAATTTTGTCAAGTACAGTGTCTCCGTGGCCGTTTATTACATATTTCTAAGTCTCGGGTTCAAATCTCGCCTGAGCTATGTCTAAAGGGTGTTTTGTCGTTCAATTTGCCTCATTGTAGTCGGAGTTTGGTATCGGCAAAATAATAATTCGTAACGAAACGGCTAGCCATAGATGTGTGATTGTGTGTTTGTACGTGTGCGCGCGCGCGCGCGCGTGTATGTGTGTGCTGTAATCAATTTTGTCTACTCCCACTGATATAGATATACGGTTATTATATCAATAATTATATTTATCCTTTATAGGATGTCCAGAATACTGTCTAATCTCTGAAATACGAAACGCTCAAATTCCGTACTCCTGCCTACAACCGGTGTTGTGGGGCAAAAGTTGTTGTGGGGCAAAAGTTGTTGTGGGGCAAAAGTTGTTGTGGGACAAAAGTTGTTGTGGGACAAAAGTTGTTGTGGGACAAAAGTTGTTGTGGGACAAAAGTTGTTGTGGGCAAAAGTTGTTGTGGGGCAAAAGTTGTTGTGGGGCAAAAGTTGTTGTGGGACAAAAGTTGTTGTGGGACAAAAGTTGTTGTGGGACAAAAGTTGTTGTGGGACAAAAGTTGTTATGGGACAAAAGTTGTTGTGGGTCAAAAGTTGTTGTGGGACAAAAGTTGTTGTGGGACATACGAAAGTAAAACTAAGTTTACGCATTGAAATCGTGAAGTTATCCAAGATATTAATGTCATTTTGTAAATATAGCGTGTCAATATTGATACATGAAAGCATACCTTTTTACGAGTTTTTGTTATATTAAAAGGCCCTTTTAATAAGTTTACTTTCATGGAATGGTGTTGATTTTCGTACCTGGTGGGCAATTTAAGGCACGAAACGGAACAAACAAAACTTAGTTTACAACATGATTGTGGGTTTTTTTCTCTCTGAAAGACTTATTGTACAGTTAGTAAATGGAAATTTACTAATAGTGTATTGGTAAATTACTAATCTCTACATAAATGTCTTTAAAATTTACATTAAACGGTTATTTTGATAACTGCTAAACTAATCAATACATCCATAATTAACACTTATTTGCATGTTTTAGGAACTTATTAACTTTGTGAAAGAATGTGGGCAATATTGAAATATGAAATGTGGCAAAGATATAAGTGCCTAACGTGTTACTGCGAGAAAAACATGTTAAAAATCGCTTTAGTTTTGCATAAGTTTACAATTACTGACTCGCAGAAAGGCATCATGGGTAATATTTTGGTTTACGCATATTCGCCAACAACAAAGTTTACGAGGAAAATTGGCCCGCGACAACTTTTGGCCCGTATTAGGTCGGGACAATAGGCACATATTAGGCACGACAACTTCTGTTCCGTAACACCGGCAGACTTAATAGTTTTCTTTGGGCGTACGTCAAATGTGAAACCAGATTAAAACACTCGCTGCTCTCTCGCACTTTAAAGCTTAATAATAATAATAATAATAATTTTTTTACAGAGTTTTAATGAATTAACATCGTGGTCTCAATCACAGTCCTAACCAAAGCGTCAATCATCATCATCATCATCATCCTAACCTATATAATATTCGTCGTCGTTTAAAACTTTTGTCATTTTTTGAGAACATAACAGACAGACAGACATACAGACAGACAGATTCGTATGTGTGTGTGTGTGTGTTCATTAAAATAAACTTTATTTAGAGGTGTAAAAATCCAAATAATACAGGGGAAAACGGTTAGCCACCATAAAGTGCTGCCACCTGGCGAATGTATTATTTGCGAACACAAACACACACAGACATACACTCACTTTTATTTATATAGCTGACGATCGGCTCAGCGAATTTTTTGGTTTCATCCAATAATCTACCGAACCACAATCAATTAGCATACTGACTATATATATATATATATATATATATATATATATATATATATATATAGCTTGTGCCATGCTAGACTGTGTAAGTGATGGTATCATCGAGCCAGATCAGGAACGGCTTCCCCCTCTCCAGGAAGATCCTCCCCCAACAAACATTCTCCGTAGAGTGGTGGGCAATTTGCAACCGGACTCGTCCACACGTGCTTTCATTGCTTCTATGTCAACATCAAACCTCACCGAAATCCACAATGGGTTGGGTCACCCAGGTGTAACTCGAATGTTGCACTTTGTGAGATCAAAGAACATGCCATTTTCAACAGAAGATGTCAAGAAAACATGCTCCACATGCAGAATCTGTGCTGAGCTAAAACCACAGTTCTATCACCCAACTCCCGGAACCCCGATAAAGCCAATGGAGCGACTCAGTATTGACTTCAAAGGGCCGCTGACTACAACATCACGGCATGCGTACAAACTCACAGTGGTGGATGAGTATTCACAAGGGGCTGTATTTTGTCAGAGAAGTTTGGTATCCACTTCGCATAGTAAGCAAACATGCCCACCACTCTACGGAGAGAGCCAATGTTTGTTGGAGGAGGCTGTTACTGGAGAGGGCGAAGTCGATCCTGATCTGGTTTGATGATACCATCATCTACACAGTAACCAAGTATGTTAATAGATGCCTTGGATTCCACAGACGTGGTTTCATTTAGGGTAAAATTTCTCCGCTGAATTGTTTCATTGAATTCCTTCACCTTTTCATCATGTTCCTGTTGGCTACGACCTGCTACTGTAATGTTTTCCAGATATGGGAAGGTGTCTTTGATTCAATGGGTCTTTTGCCACAACCACTTGTGCACGCCAAGGCGATGAACTAATCACAATGATATCCTGGGAGAGAAGCTTTGTTTGGAGCGTGCTCACCCCATTCATCGATAAAATGTTTGAAGGTCCTAGCTAGTTAATTAGAATAAGTCGCGGGGGTGTGGTTGATCGTAAAACGAATCATCAATCCATTGATATAATATCAGATATCAATATTACAACTGAAATCGCGAGGTTTCTTTGACTGTATATGACTGGTTAATTTAGGATTCCTAGTCCAGTTATAATTTTCAGTTCTACACCGTGCCCTTTTAAAGAACTTCTGATACAGAATTGTCCTATCCGGGGTTAACACACCGGGTTCTGCGCACTCGGAATAGGTCAGTTAACTACCACTGTCTGGAACATTTACTTTTCCTGGCGGAGCTGCTCCCGTTACGACATGAAAAACTTCTAGAACTTAAACTTGGAATCAAAACTTAAGCGATAGACAGTGTTACTTTTGTCTTCACTTCTTTTGAAATACGCAACTCTTTAAATTTATATCAGTCCGAAATCCACCTGAGTCAATACACTTCTATAAGTTAAGATCGACGTGTAATCACTGGCTAGAGATAATTAAACTGCGCGCCATTTGAGGTTCTGGGTCGTGGGTTCGATTCTCATAAGAGATTAAAACAAACTTGTTACAATAGTTCCATCTTTCTCGGGGCTAAACATCAGGGATGGCTGATCAGCTTATAAACTCGGTGTTGCCACCTCACGGGATTAAAACGCAACTTCAGGGCTCTCAAATACTGGCAATAGCATAGTTATTACTGCCATGCGTTGCCAGCCTTCATTGTGGGATCGAATCTGACTCATGTCCGCATTTGTGGGATCGGGTATTTATGTCCTATAGGTGTGGCCAGCCTTGATTCTAAACAAACCAATCAAAGGAGTAATATTCTTTGAGTTTGAAATATGTAAAACTTTGAAATAATGGTATTTAAAATGGCTTTGTTTTATTATTATAAAGTGGGTTGTAAATTAATAATAAATATATATATATATATATATATATATATATATATATATATATATATATATATATATGACTGTGCGTGCGTATTTCTTGTGTAAACTGACGTGTGTTGTATGTGTATTTCTTGTATAAATTGACGTGTGGTGTGTTGAATTGAGTCGGACACTCTAACTAAATAAAGTGGCGGCATACATCTTGGAAAGTAGTTCAAATTTTTATTCATTTAAGTAACACACACACACTTATTTTTAAAGGTTTACTTTACTTTCACCATAGAAACCGCGAAGACGGTTTCTTTTTTCTTCTACTGAAAAACATAATTCAGTCGTAGATTTGTTAACATCTTGAGATAAGTTTTGAAGAATTTGTAATTCACTCTAATAAAATTGTCTCGTCACAAACCGGTCGTATAGAATCTATATTGATTTTCGTTCACTCTCCATTTCATATTATTTTATCATATTATAAATATGCATTAGTATTTTATTTATTTTTAACATAAACGGGATTTTAATGTACAGGGCTCCTGCTAAGATACTAGACTATTGTTATTCTAAAATATTCTTAAAATATATAAAATTTCTTTAAAAAATAGTTTAAGATTGAAACTGGAGCGATAAGGCGGGCTTTATTTTCACAAGAAAATCTTAGAAGTGCCCGATAATGATACAGTGAGTAACAGTGAGTATTCTTGTTCGCATAAATCCCAGAACGGTGGCGATTTTAGAGACGACGTCCGCTTGCGAGAGCTGATGGTAAATAGTTCGGACCGACAAAGTTTCGCGGTATCAGCTGGTAAATATTGTTGTAATCACTTCATTCTGAGTGATTCTTACCGAGTTATTTTTGATCGTCATGTTAAATGAAGTTAACATTGCGTAATAAGACATTTTTCCGGTTATGTCTGTAAGTGGCAGCATGAAATCTAGAGCTCGAACCAACTAGATTCACACTTCTGACTTCACTGTTTCAGCAGAGGCTCTAGACGGGAACACTCGCCACCGATGCCTTTTTGCCACCTAAAATTTAGCAATTTTCATGGCCTATTCGTCACTCATGGTCAAGCCCATACGCCACTCATGGTTGAGCTCATTCGCTCCTTATATTTAGTGGGTGAATAAAATAAATAGCGTATATAACGCGGAAGAAATAATCATATGTTATTATGTAACATAATAAATATGCCTATACTCGGCTATAGTATAGTATAGATCTATCACTATAATATGGGCAAATTATGCTGTTTTATGTCATTTCAGGAGATTTATTATCATTGTGACTCAAATAAATTCTTTCTGTTGTTTTATACACAACAATATTACACAATATTAACAATAAAAGTGCTATTAAACAATTAAAATTGTGAGTGGCTAATAGGCTCAAGCTTCCAGTTACAGGCTTAGTGTTACAGACTTAGTAGTTAGTGACTTAGATCTAGTCACAGTTAGAGTTGGTGGTGTGTTTTCTTGATAGATATATTTCGTTTCATGATCTATTATCATGAAACAAAGATAACACTTCCGGTGTGGTCCCTTGAAAGTTTAAGTTTTATTGAGTGGCTGTTTCTTTTCTCATCCCTCACTCACAAACAGTACTGAAATATGGAGCCAAAATACCCAGTGTGTTACATCCTCAGGGGGTATTTAACGTCCCTCTTAATTCAGTGGAAATGGCAGCACCATTTAACATGGTCAGCTACCCATGATGAGCCAAGAGATTAATTCCTGGAAAAGTTTTGACGATTTGATGGGATTGAACTTGTGATCCTTGGCGGTTAGAGGAAATCCACCCTTTGCTATAAAATGTAACATTCTTAACTGCTAGACCACGAAGCTGTGAAAATTTTGCAGGATGGCATCTGTACCGTTATGTAGTTAGTATGTAATCAATTGTTGAGCCATTTTGAAGTTCTATCCCTGTTCGTAGATGAGTGTGAAGTCAACCAGAATTGGATTTCAACAAATTGATTAAATCAACCTGAAAAATCAAGAAATTGATCTTTTTAATTTGTTTTTCATATTATCTTAAAGTTTAAATTTGTATATAACAACTTTGTTAAATTTTGTTTAGAAAGGCTAGGAATGAAATATTCAGCATACAGGGTATGTTTTGATATTCCACATATTTCTTTTCAGAACTATATATCTTCTTACTGGTATAAGATTTGTAGAGAATGTTTTTTTTCCAACCCTGTAGTCACCCCTTTATTTCATTAGTTGGGTTTATCCAGTTACTAACCGGGCAGTGACTGCAGCGTCAATGTGTGATGCTATAATATATACACAACATTTCACATATAATGTCATATTTTGACAGATAACATATAAGGTAAGAATTTTTTTTATACATAAGCAGATGTATGTGAATTTTTGTGATTATAAGTTTTCCCATAAGGCCATTGTTTTAGGAATACTTGTTTTATGGGAAATTTCCATTCCAAAAATTAGGGTCGGTTGGTCGGGACAAAAATAAAATAAATCACTGAAATCACAAGGTCGGTTGAAACAAATTTACACAAAGTTCTAGTTTCTGAAAGATTTGCCAGATTCAGTGACCAACCATTTAAAAATGCTCCATGACACATTCTGGATTGTTGGGTTTAAAAAAAATGATTTTAAAATCCAATTTGCCAATGATATCTGCCTTTGATATCTGTCTTCCTCAACGATCGTCTGGCCCACGACAATGTTTTCTATAACATATTCTTCCTTTAGTTGAGATTTTCTTTTGATCGTGAATCATCAGCGAAAAGTAAACAATAGACATTTCACTGTCAGCCTAATTGAAGATGGTGACAGGTCAGTTCCACTTTGAAATCATTTCAGTTATTTCTACAGTAAATCGATCTTCAAGCCTAGAAATATTATAAATTTAAACTAATGATAGCTCTCCCCACTCATCGAGAAACACATAAATAGTTTGAACTTTGTGGGGATCTACTTAAAATCACCATAGAAAATATCGCTGCGATAATTTCGAAGTGAAGCTGACCTGTCGCCACCTTGGATTAGTAAAACAAGTATTCAAAAAACAATGGCCTAAACAACATTATTGTAGGTTCACTGTACTGTTATCCTATAGGAGAGCAATATTAAGTAATACTGGGTAAGACTCGAATCTCTGAAAGATGTGTCCCAGAAAAACATCCAGAAGGCATATTTCTAATACGGCTAATAATCTAAAATTACAATCCTTTCATTCACACATGTTGCAATAATACAAAGACTGTCGGAGCCTTATATTTGTATTGCAGTAAATTGCTGCAATTTAATTCCCACAGCCTAATATTATCAAACAGTGTAACGTCGATCAAACTTAGAGAGATTGAACCTCGGTACAGTTTCAGTAAGTGAAAATCCATGATAGAATAATGATAAGTCTGATAAACGCTGTTTACATATAACACAAAGTGATTTCTGTCAACATTATACGACATAATTAACTGTAAGTTTTTCTGTTATGGATCTACTGATTTGAGCATAAGTTTACAATAACAGTTTACACGAATGATGAAGTGATTTCTGTCAACATTATACGACATAATTAACTGAAAGTTTTTCTGTTATGGATCTACTGATTTGAGCATAATTTTACAATAACAGTTTAGCTGTTCCTTTCTGTCTTTGTACGTGGTGTTTGTAGCTTCTTGTATTGTTTTTCCTGTGGCATTATAGTTTTATTTGAAGAGATGGAATTGGATGTTAATGATGCTTGTCTCTGGGCAGAAGGCCAGTTGTGATGTAGAATAGGAGTTGTGCATTACCTCAGTTGTCTAAATGATGATGCGCCTGATCTAGACCTTAAATTATTCTTGCGGTGGTCTGGCAGTTTTATTTCACTGAGACAATGGTGATGTCATTTAATAGCAATAGGGCAACTTCGTCCCAACTAGAATAACATCACTTGCAGTGATATTACACTGGGCCAGAACATTAAATGGGCAAAATTGGTCATTCTTTTAGGTACAAAATGTCGTGGGTGGGTCTTCTTATGTGGTTGATTACAACACAGCATCAGTAACTTTGTTGTTTCGTTAATCTGATATAAAGTTGATTTATTCATGGATCATCGTACAATGGACAGATTGATGTGTTCATTTTGAGACTCATTCAGATCTAAATGTAAAATCTGGATATGTTTAATCAGATAATCAAATCTTAATTAAATAATTTCACAGTCAATTACATATGGTAAATACATTTTCATGTACGTAGAAGTACTTTCCATTATCTAACATTTACATAAAAATCTTGAGATATAATAAAAAGATATTTAATATAGACTTATGCTGCAATGATGATATGCTGAAGTCTATTATTTAGGGATAGCCTTTAATGATCGAATCCGTACAAATGTTTACTGAGCCATAACCTTGACTTTATATGTTAAGATTCTCGTAAAATTTATCAGATTTTTTATGATATGATATTTATTTCCAAATTTACAACCATAGCATATAAATATATAAGTTGATTAAATATAATAAAGAAAATGGGGGTGGGGGGGGAGGGGGGAGAAGCATAACCTTGTAAAGGTTGTCTTCCAGCTACCCCTAAAGAATCAATGGGAAGTAAATCTTGGCTATACTAATTTTTCATCTTTTGTAGTTATTATATGTGATATATAAATGTATTTGTTTGTTAGAAATATAGAAATAAATTAAAGTCACTTTACAACTAAAATGTCAATTTGATTGATAATGATTCATCTTATGTAATCGGCAAATTTCAAAGTATCTTTAGACCATGTTGGTTTAACAATATTAGTAAAACAATATGATGTATTAATTTGAGAGAAAGCTAGCAGTTCCATGATATTCTTACCTATCATGTAATTTATTTCAGAAGTAATCCGGAAGAAACACAGTAGCACACGTTTCCAGATCATCTTTTATGGATAATCCAGGTTCCACGTCGTCTCTGCCAATGAACGAAGTAGCTCAGGCAATAGACGTACACACGCTCACTACTCCATCTGCCTTTCCGTCGTATATGATGGGAATTGATCCAAATCGTACAGCCCCAAATTTTGCTGCTAACAACATTCATCAGATCGGTAACGTCCAGATGCTTAATCCTCAGCACCCGATGTTCCATGAGATGCAGGCACGTGCTGCCATCGCAGGTGCTGCTAACGGTCCAGTTCTACTTGAGAGAACTCATGGCGGAGCTTTAGAACTCAGCGACGAAATTGGGAAGATTGCTGCAGAAGGGGTTGAAGAATCTGTGAGGTGTGTTGTCTGAGAAATGATCAAAGTTTTACCTCTGAAGTATTACATCACAGATAGTTATCTGTTCATCTCTCTTCTCTAATTGGTGTGATCTATTGCGGTGAACCATGGAGAGAGATTCTTACTGCTGTTTGGCATAGAATTATAAATCTAGTTTCGCAAATGGTCAACAGCGGCAGTGATTTTAAAAATGAAAGACAATGTTCTCCTTGGTTCAGAGTATTGAAAAATGAAAGTAGGATTAATTTTGAATATGCACAGTGTACCTTTATTGAGGTTTTGAAAGAAGGAAGGGTTTTATTGTGTAAATTGATAACAGATACAAATGAATCAAACTCACACCACAGAGTAAAGTATATTTGTAAAAGTATATAGGGTTTGATTTTGGCTCATACCTACATTTGTATGTTTCCCATAAGAGTGGTTTCTTGGCCGTGTATATATATATATATATATATATATACACCCCATGTGTGAGCAGTAGTTGATTATTTGAGAATTTATTTAGTGAATAAGCACTTCATCATTTTGTTGTCTATATCTTAAAAGCCAATTATCTGGGTCTTTCCACAAGAAAAATCCGAACATGATGATTCTCATATTAAACTTCGGTCAAACTATCGTGTTGGTATATGGGGAATTATATTTGTAAATGATGACAAAATAATTGTTTAGGCCTAATCTGTTTTTCTTTTTGTCTAGTTCTGTGTCATATATTTTCTTTCCAGTGATGAGGTGTTCTCCGTATACGAAAACAAACAAATAATACCAGGATGTAGGCCACATCCTGGAGAAATCGTCGAAGCTGGGTCTCTGTCTGTAAGTGACGCTGATATCTGTGATTTTTGTTATAAAATATTGTTTCAGTCATAATGCATAAATAAATGATTAGAAGTCTGTTAGTCTTGGCTTGAATCCATCTACTGGCTGTTGTATTGCGAGGATTTGATCTCGTGTGTAATTGATCCAGGTTTGTTTCGAGACGCTGTTGGAGCAGAGTACAAATGGTATAATTGATATACAAGACTCTAGACTAACATTTTGAGTTACATGCCGACCCAGAATTATATAAAGAAAGACACTAACAGTTAAATAAAAATTACTACAGCTAAGTTTTGCAAGTACCAAGTGTGCAAAATTTCTTTATCGTCGTCCGGGGCATTTTTAAACATCAATCACAACTACAGTCAGTAGCATAGTAAATGTTCAAAAATACCATTTCAGAGGTGATGAAAAAATACTGACAGTCATTGATTTTCGATTGCCCGCATATATTTTGACCAGACCGAATGGGGATATAATGTTAATAAATAGGTTGCCTGCAAGGCAATTCAACTTGGCCCTGGATGTTGGGTATATGCTAGTCTAGAGCCTTGGATATATCTGTTGTTAATATTAGACTATAAAATTGAATTGTAAGATGTAATTCAGATATATAAAATATATTATATATCGTTATATTATTGCCGTTAAGAAGAAAAAAGCACAGGCTGTAACTTATAATATCTTGTAATGCTCAATTTAGTTGACAAGATGTGCCATTTGCTTTTGTGTTGGTATTAGACCTGACCATTATTCTGTTATATAAATCTTTATCAGTGAAATACTGTGTTGTAATATTTCATGGATTTTGTTTCTCCGAAAGGAGACCAACTTGGAATTTGTCGTATCAGAGTATTCAAATTTGGGTATAGAGCATAAAGTTCTACATGACATGATATTGAACAATTGTCTACTGTACAGTGTGCTAGATTCCCACATGTCCTGGAATTTGACCAAATCTGGAAATGTCCTGGAAAAAATATTGCCCGTGAAAACAATCCACTTAGATTTAGAACAAAAAAACCATGAATAAATATTATGTCTGTAGAAGAAAATTTCGATTATTGAAGAAACATATTGCTGGTAGATACTAAGGTAGTCTTGATATCTGATGTTAGTTAGACTAGCTAGAAGGGGTGAGGAGGAGGCTGTACCATAAACATGTCAATAATTCATCTTACAGTGATTAAATAGATGCCTTTTTGCACATATCTTGATTTATTACCTTTAAATCTTGTATACATTGTCCTGGAAAATGGTAATTTTGTCCTGGAAATTTCCTTGGCTGTGGGATCCATGACTGAGTATAGTGTATTAACACTTACAGGATTCATTTGTTCATGATACATCAGTACAGTACAGACATGGGGTCAGTTTTAGAATTATTTATTTAAAAAAAATGGAATTGGAATTGATAAAATTGGAATTGAAGTTTGCTAAAAAAAATGTTAAATCCACAAATTAATTTACCCTTTAATTTTTTAATTCAAAATATTTCTTCTATGGCAATCCTACTTGGAATATAAACTACTCAGAGTAGGTATTCCAAGTAGGTACTCGAAGTAGATATTCCAAGTAGGTACTCGGAGTACCTACTCATGGTAGAAAGTAGTAGGTAAAAAAGAGTTTGTAAAAAATGGAATTGATCAATTTGATTTTGAATTGATTGGAATTGACTCCCATGTCTGGTATAATATCCTAATAATCAGCATATAAATAGTAATATAATTAAGATAGGTACTTGAAATATTAGGCCAATGGTAAATGGGGTAGGTATTCCAAGTAGGTACTTGGAGTAGGTATTCCAAGTAGGTACTCGGAGTACCTACTCATAGTAAAAAGTAGTACGTAAAAAAGAGTTGGTAAAAAATGGAATTGATCAATTTGATTTTGAATTGATTGGAATTGACTCCATGTCTGGTATAATATCATAATAGTCAGCATATAAATAGTAATATAATTAAGATAGGATTGAAAAAGCTAGCTAACTAGAGGGGCATTCAAATGGCGCAGTGGTTAAAGCAATGCACTGAAAACCTTGTGGGTTCAAATCTGACTGATGCCTGTGTTTGTGTGATTCGTTTCCTTCAGCGGAGACCACTCACCTGTACTTCCTAGTGGCTGACCAGTACTGAGGCTAAACAATTCAAATTTGCTAACTAGAAAAATACACAATGACAGTAGAGCTGCTGTCATCGGGTGTCCTGATATTAAGGCTGTGATTGGTTCGTGGTTAAGATAGTTGTGGTTTCGAGTCCCATTACATTGTTTAGAAAAAGAGTGATGTTACAGATGTTATACAGAAGTTTGTTCGCTTACGTCGTGTTTTCAGGCCTTGAATCTTCCCGATCCAGTCTATCCTTTGGCAGATAGTTTACCATCAGAGATCATCACCGAGGGCAAACTCAGCAGTTTACAGCTGGAGGGCGTCTTACACGCAGTGAGTGATAATAACATAATTGATATAACACGTTCTATTGGATGTTGCAACGGTTCTGCTGGTAATTGGTTGGGAAAATATTTCATTTGATACTGACGTAAGTTGGCTGTATTAAATAACTTTGCATGATCACTAACCTAAATTTGTATTCATGCAAAAGATGATTTTATCTTTTAGCTCACTGATTTTATGTGTGTATTATTTATATATATATATATATATATATATATATATATATATATATATATATATATATAACATTATATTACCTAGTGTCAGAGACATCACATCATTTTACCAAATGGATCTCGTGCTGGCTTCTTTCTTGGTGATGCTGCTGGGGTTGGTAAAGGTAGACAGGTAAACAGATGATATTTTATTTTCAAAGGGGGATATATTCTATTCTTTTTCACGTTTTACAGATGATTATGACTTGAAAATAAATATTGTTCTGTTTCTAATGAAACATGATAAGAATATTAATTATTATAATAATCTTAGTACACATCCATTAATTGAAACAGTTAAGCAATTTTATCTTTATTAGTTGTTAAATATTAATTAGGTGACTCTTCGTAGCCTAAATGGTGCAGTTTGTCACAGATTGCTAGTACTAGGGTTCAAATCTCATCCTACGTTTGAAGGTTTTTAATTTTATATCATTACCGTAGGAAGTATTATGACTTATTTAGCCTCGGAATAATATCATGTATATAAAAGTGGCCATAAAATATTTTCAGTAGATAAAAATTAATAAGACAATTGAAGTGAGCGATTAAGAATCGGGTATCACTTACTGGTCATCAATAAATATTCGGGTGACCTAATTGCGTAAGATGGCTAAGTGCTGATTGGACTGATAGTACACACAAAGTTGGACTTAGTACATTACATTTATTGAGCCGTGATAGCGCCGTTAGTTAGAGTGTAGGACTCGTAGCTGAAGGGTCGCGGGTTCGAGGCTCCGGGAGCTGCAATGCTGTCGTGGGGTAACTGGCTATGTGTTTGAGTAACTCTGTGCCTTTAAATGGCAGCAGGCGTTGTATGCTCCTCTGGGAGTTGAGATGTGTGCCGGATTGGAACAGGTCTGATCAAGTCAGGGATAATAATACTGTAAAGCACCTTAGAGCAGCTAGATCTAACTGAATAGGGCTCTATATAAATGTCACATGTTATTGTTAATATTATTATCTCTTCTGACAGAATAAACCTATTTACTATTATTTTTGTTTATTATCTTGTTAAAGCATCGATCCTTGGTCTGCTGATTTCATGTACAGTCAGAATCTGTTAATCCGACAAGGTTTGTCACATGATAATATGTAGGATAAACGAAAATGTTGGAATATCGAGTCCGTGACATATTAGTTATCTGCATCACATATTTTTAAATCATTAAGATATACCTCTGTATTTAAACCAATATTCAATGTCCGTGCGCAATGATGATACGGAATGGCATTGAAGGCATTGATCTTGCATGACTGAACCAGCGGAAATATTTGGCAATCGTTTTCATGTTGTTGGATTATCGAGGTCATTTTACATTGAAATGTCACATTCTGTTGGCGAAATGAAGTGTCGGAGTTGGAATGCGGAACACGATTTTGTCAGATTAAAGAGTCATTTATAATGGAACTAAATCCGTCACAGGCAATAATGTGGCGGATGGTGGATTTGTCAGATAAACGATGTCCGGATTAACAGATTCTGACTGTACTACTATATTTATTTTTGAGGGGTGTGTGGCTCAGTGACAGAGAACGTAGGGTTCTCAGTTTCAATCCACTGATCCTTTATTGCTGTGTAACGTGTTGATTGGTTTACTCAACTATAAATCAACTGCTGATTGGATGTTGATAAATGGTTATAGTTTGTGTGATTGTAGTCGGTAGCTAGAAACGTTTTGCCACCGGAGAAGTTGAGGACAGTAGGAACTCCTACATGCCTTATAAATAAGGGTCCATGGCCCAGAAGTTTGTAGCTGTAACTAAATTAACTTTGTTAGATTTGGACTAAAATGACGCTGATATTATTTTAATACAGCGTAACTCACATTTATTAAACCAACTAATCTTTTGTGTAGTTATTGCCTCTTAATCTGATGACAAATTATACATCCCGTTGATAGTATTATCTTTGATTATATATTGAGCAGATAAACGTGTAATTAAAGTTTAATTTCATGTTTAATGATTAAACATGAAATTAGTCCAGGTTATATACTTGTATGTACACAAACGCGTGCACACACCTCAGATATGTGTTATTTAAGAATTTAGATTTTAATCAACCAAAAGTGTTTTAGAAGATCCTTTGATTTTATATATATATATATATATATATATATATATTATGATGGTACAATGATAGTAGCAGTAATATATTTTATGCATGTTTATGTCTTGATAATCCATTATTAATCATTATTATTAATATATCCAGATTGCTGGCGTCATCCTAGATAACTATATCAGAGGTAGAACTAAACACATCTGGTTCAGCATATCAACTGATCTCATTGTGGATGCCAGAAGGTATGTTGACGTATGGTATCTCTTCAGTTTTTTAGTCTCTCTTTCCGAACAATTTCTCGCTGCTAGTATAAAGATACTTGTTTGATACACGATGGCAGACAGTTTCATTTGTTCCAGTAACAAAATGAAAATGTCTGTTTTTGTTGTTTTAATTTTTGTGGTACAGAAATGGTTTTAATTGGAGTACATGAAGTGAGATGGCAGGGGTTTATTTGATGAGTATTAATAACTATTATCCAATAATAAAGCTTCCATTAGGAGCAGGTGCTCAAATACTTGAGTTAATTCCTTATTTGGGCCGGGTGCATCCACAGACAGACACACACAGACAGACACACACACAGACACACAGTGTAGCTGTATGGTAACAGATACGTTTTTGCTGTTGTTTCCAGAGATTTGACTGACCTTGGATGCCATATCAAGGTCATTGAAGGAGCTCAACAACTCGACAAAGAGACCAGGTAAAGTTTTGTTTTTGGTGGAATAGCCTCATTTTACTTACTCAAGTAACAATTTTGCATCATTTTCATTCTATTTTTTTATTAATTAGAGATAACGATGATAATGATGTAGGTATAAACAATAGTAATAATATTTTGAGATAGATATTTCAAGAAATCAACTACCGTAGGTCCGTCCCGGCCATTAAGCCGACCCGGTCATTAAGCCGACCCGGTCATTAAGCCGAGGACGGTCATTAAGCCGAGGACGGTTTTTAGGTCTAAAATATCATGACTTAGGGTATTACCGTCCAATAAGCCGACCTAAAAATCTGAACCTTTCCCTGCAGTATTTCCAGGTGAGGTTTTGAACATTCATAATTCGTTATTCATACCAATGTTTGTATACTGTGATATTATAACCATCGTTTATGCAAACTGTTAGCGCATACGTAGGACCTCAAACTTAAATTAACAGCATGATTAAACATTCAATGAACCGCATATGAAGTCAATGACTTAGAAATAATTAGACATATTGTCAATTACTACTGGGCCTTTGATGGTACGTTTTGGTCACTAACGCAGCAATGACCAAGACAATGTTAATTACCGGTATATGAGGTCATGTTGGTAACTATAACTCTTTATTGAAAATAAATTAATTAATCAGTAATTGTCCCATTATTAATATAAATATGCCCATACAAATATGTATATGGGGGTACTCTAATGTCTATGCAGCCAAACGAAAGAGATACGACGCTCTTTGGTACGAGTTGTCTTGTTACCGGCGCTGCCTTCGTGAAGTGCACTACTAAGTCAAACAACGTTTATCCATAATTACAAAAATCAGATAATTCTACATATAAATACTGATTTTCATTATAAAGCCATGTATAATTATCATCAACTTGTTTCACTTCTATTTTCACTCCATGACTGCATGAGAATAAAAATGACGATTGATGTCCGTTTGCATCTAGATCTAGACTAGGACCTAGGTCACTAGCGTCTAAAACAGCTGCTAACACACTGAAATTTTTTTTCCCGATGACTGGATTTCTTGACACTGAAATAGCACCGGCCATTAATCCGACCCCCCCAAAAAAAATAAGGGTCAAAATGTTGACACAAAGTGTCGGCTTAATGGCCGGCACCTACAGTATTATAATGTGGAATGTCCATCTTTTGGGCTTTATTTTGAAGATAAATGGATACATCAGGGTTTTGGGTGTAGAGATTGATGTTGATGATGATGTACCTTATCTTTCTCTATTAGTCGCCATATCATTATTAAACACTGTATAGTATGTTCCGTTCTCTTCAACAAAATTTCAGGGATTCCTCTGATGGTGCAGGCGTTAGAACACCGTGCTGTAAACTTCCATGCTGTGGGTTTAAATCTGATGCCTGTGTTTGTGGGATATTTTCTCCCTTGGCAGGTGCCCCTGGGCCATATTTCCCGGAGTTGACAAGTGCCGAGTCTAAGCCTATTTATACGAGCTTTGGTGGTCTAGCCATTAAGGGACAGTCCACCTTCATTTCACATTTTTCACGGGCTAATACAGCTATGTTCACAAATATCATAAACGATGTAAAAATTGGTAAATGATCACTCACATATTAAAAGTGCTGATTAATTGATTATTAATGGCCAGTGTATGTCGCCATTTTGAAACTAGACACAAACCAAGCAATTTGACAGGAAGTCTGTATGACCCATTTAAAAGCATGTAAACAACTGTTGGCCAAGAATAATTCCAGAATAAAACGTACCATACTCGCTAATTTTACATCATGACCGATATTCAGCCGTATCAGTCTGAGCCAGAAGAACCATTACAAGATGAATATGATTCCGATTGTTTTGAAGAAAGTGGAATCATCGAAGAAAGGGCGAGGAGAACCGACAACACTAACTGGTGTCTATGTACTGCTGGCCTGGGTGACATCAGAGCATTTGACTTTTCTCCTTCCTGTCTTCAAATCTGTTATCCGGTGCAGCCGTAATGGCGGCCCTCCTGTAATTTAGATTATTATCATATATCTATGATATCCGGTATAGTTCGTGATTATTATTGTGAAATTTTTGTTTATCCGAAGGTGAACTGTCCCCTTTAAGCATGTTGTACTTTGTGCTATGGGTCACAGGTTTGATCCCATCAAGAGGTCAAAACTTTTCCAGGGAATAATTTCTCGGCTCACAACATCATGCGTGGCTGACCACGTTAAATGGCACTGCCATCGCCACTGAATTAATTTTAAAAAAAGGGGATGTTAAAGACCCCCTGAGGATGTAATACACTCTGGCAGTGACCACCCGCAGGGTAGTGTCGGATCCATCTTTACATAATGCTCCCCTGTGAGTGGTGGGGGGACAGAACACTGAATGGCCTAAATTGTGCCGATGTGTCATTAAACAACGTTCACCCATCATCATCCTGTCAGTGGTGGGGGAAGATATATGAACAGCCACTCAATAAAAGGGACCACGCTGGAAATAAGTGTTCGCACTTTGGTGTACTATCCGTGTTTCATGATCATAGATCATGAAATGAAACAAAATCAATCTATCAAGGAAAACAAGTTCCAGATCAAACTATTGTAAGCTTTTTATTATATCTTGGTCTTCTGTGCTGGGTATGAATATTGCCAACATTAATGAGACAGCTAATTCATACACTTTACTACCGATGAATATCAAATTTAAAGTTGACTGACTGTATACAGTAATGTCTAACAGTTATGTTAATACTTCCGGAATGATGTTTGATCTGTTACTTCTGGAGTGCAGTATCATTACAAAGATCTTTAGGATCAGGGCGCCTCCTTGGTTTAACTGGTAACGAGTTGGATCATAGATCACCACCACCTGAGTTTGAATCTCAGCGTGGGCATATCTGAAGGTTGTTTCATCTTTGACTTCGCTTCATTACCTTTGGAGGTCGCTCAGCCCATTTAGCCTAGTAAGTGCACAAAAATGGCCATAAAACATCGATCATCATCAACTTCTGATCGAAGTGTGAGAGTTTTTTTTTAATCATTCGTCTTGCTCCCTTGCCATCAAAGTTTGCTTGATTCAGTTAGGCCAACAATATTTATGTTTACATCTCCAGAGTTCTGGGTTTGCCTGCCGACTTCAAGGAGGGCATCATCTTCAGCACGTATGCCACACTCGTCTCATCAGTAAACAAGACAGGTTCGTATAAGTGTTAGCTTTGTTGTTGTTGTCTAGCTCGTTAGTCATTCATTCAGTAAACCGCGTCTAATACAACTAATCTGATTCCTTTAGCTCTGAAGACTTCGTGCTTTGTATTTTTTTTGCACTCCCTTGTTTATTGACCCATACAGTATGGTGCCATTGCCAACTCTTTTGGGAGTGTGCCCTTTCTAATTAGCAACTGGTTTCCTCTCAGTGATGTTATGCATTTATCCGATTTCTCTGTTGTCTGTTTGTTCTTGCTGAATGTTTCTGAGGCACCTCTTCTGGTCGGTGGGCGCGGAAAGAAATCACTCTCTGCATTCACCTATCTTCATATGTAAACAGTAATTTCCAAACCGAACTGCCACCACCAGATTGGAGATGCAATGGTCGATTTAAGGAATGGCTGAAATGTTTAAGCCAGTAAAGGCTGCAGGAACTTGGTATTTATGCGTATGTGTTCAGGGATGAGTTAATCTATGTGTGACATAATTGGGACATTGTCTTGTGTCAGTCTTTTGGTTTATAAGTATCCCAACACGCAGCTGGCTGCCTTTATTGGGTGGGTAGAGAATGCTATAGAATTAATATTTTATCAGTTTACAGTCTCAATTCTTATAAGGAGTGATGAGTCAGTGATTGGAAGCCTCACAGATTAACGATGACAAGAGTGATGGTTTGAGCATAACGAAGATAATCTCTTGATGATTATGATAACAATGGGTTGATGATCCCAATAATGAGGCTCATCTTCACTTCTGTCAATTATATCTCTACTTATTATAATAATGTAGACCTAATGTTTATAAGAATGTGTCATCATCTACAAATTAATGAACGTTCTTTGTTTATTTCAGGTGGCTCCAGCATCAGACAGAGTAGATTACAGCAACTTATTGATTGGTGCGGTGGTGAGAAGTTTGAAGGATGTCTCGTGTTTGACGAATGTCACAAAGCAAAAAACTTCATTCCTGTGAGTTCAATGCATCTGTACTTGGATACATGTCTATGTACATGCATAAATATAAGCATACACATATACTTGATACATACATGCATACTCGATACATACACACTTTATACACACACACACACATGCACACACACACACACACACACAGGTAATGACGCAAAGTGAAAGATGAAAAACCATTCTGATCTAGCCCAGCCATCTGTATATACATACTTAATACATGCATAGATATGCATAGATGGCTGAGCTATGTCAAACTGGTTTTTCATCTTTCATTTTGCCTCATTACCTCTGGATGTCCCTCAAAAGTGACCGTAAAACAGCAACATTTTACGTTTACTGCAAGCCTCCATTTTAATGTTCAGATTGTATTGAGCTTCTGTTATTCCCTTGGCTCTCTCTCTCTCTCTCTCTCTCTCCTCTATATATATATATATATATATATATATATATATATATATCTCTCTCTCAGGGATGACAAGTGTTAAGGTTAAACAACTGATTTATTATATGTTAAATTAGAACCAATAAAATGAGCCATGCCATGTTAAATTGACAGAATATAGGAAATTCTTTTTCTCCCCTATCAGTACAATAAATATTCAAATTTTTGTCTTTTAGTTAAGAATACCTTTATTTTAGTTCGATCTGTATTTTATTTTTGTTAACTAATATTAATACCTATGCCATGTAATATTGGACACTAAATATCTTCGGTGACCATATTTTAGTTACGAATACCTGTATTACAAATTAGCATTTATTCCATTGTAATTAAATTACTTCCAATTCTGTACGAGTAATTCTGCTGTATTGTTATAATAAAATTAACCTTTTGTCTCTTTTCAGGGTCTATATCAGAGTTTCAACTCTTGTTTTATATATATATATATATATATATATATATATAAAAGTTTCATAATTTGTTATAAAATCTACACATCCTGCCATGTTCTCCATTATTTTCACTTCTGTTAGAGCCATCATTTGTCAGAGTGAAGGCTCCACTTAATAGAGAAAGTTTACTGTTTGAATTTGATATTTTGTTAAATACGATCTGTGATGTTTTCAGGGCAAGGAACACGCTAGTACAAAGGTCGCACTAGCTGTCACCAATCTACAAAGGTCAGTTGTTAATTATTTGACTTTTACGTTGTAATTAATATCCATTCCATTTATCATCCCTATATGATAATTCCAATATGATGTGAACATCTTGTGTGAATCTTCTCTAAAAATCTAAAAGAAAATGTGACGCAGTGTATAAAGGTTTTTGGGTATTTATTTCTGGATTGAATAACATTTAAGTTTGTATGATAATTTGTGTGTGTATGTGCATGCTTGTGTGTGTGTCTGATTGCTATATATATATATATATATATATATACAGGGTTCGCACAGGTCCTTGAAAACCTGGAAATTCTAGGCCTGGTAAGTCCTGGAATTTTTGTTGAGGTCCTTGAAAGTCCTGGAATTTGGACATATAGATCTATATTTCTAATCATAAGCGTACAGGAATTCAATCATTAAACTTCTTTTTAAATATAGGTGTATTTTGTACGCGTTAAAAGTTTGTGAATTCATTGAAAAGGTCCTTGCATTTGACATTGGAAGGTCCTGGAAAGTCCTGGAATCTGATATGTCAAAATGTATATGAACCCTGATATATATATATATATATATATATATAAATGAATCAACTTTTCTGTTTGTTACAGAATGCTACCAAGAGCCAGAGTGTTATATTGCAGTGCTACCGGTGTGTCTGACGTAAAAAATATGGTATGTAAACCTTTTTATGTCATCAGTGAAATTGCCTATGGTACGAATAATGATGATGGTGATGATGATGATGATGATGATGATGACAGTCACATATTGTGTTTTAAATGAAATCATAGTATGCCTTGCTTGATCCAGTTGCAGTCCTCACAATATGTTATGTTTCTGTATTAAAACTTTTCTTGTAATACTGTTTTGTGTGAAAATAATATATATATATATATATATATATATATATATATATGGAATGTCTCTTGGTATCATCCACTGTTCAGATTTATTGATAATTTTAATAAATTGGTCCACAAATTTTGAGATTTTGTTAAATAGCAGTCTACGTTGACAATTTTGCTTCTTCTTTTCATTCATTTATAGTTGTTGATACATGTTATTGTGGTTTATTAGGGTTTGCCCTGCAGCTCAATACCCTCCACTTCTGTACGGGCACCATTAGTTGCACGAAGCACATCCGGACGGTAATTGATTTCCTGCCATATTTGCTGTAGCATACCCTCGTCATTGGTGGCAGTGGCATCGGTGATCCTTTGCTTCAGGTCATTGATATCCGGTATCTTTGTTTGATACGCGATAGCTTTAACCTAATTCCATACAAAGAAGTCCAGGGGAGTGATATCTGGGGAACGAGGTGGTCAGGGAATTGGGTCATCACTTCCAGTCCACCGTTCTAGAAATGTTTGATTTGGCAACTCACGAACGTGCAGTCCCCAATGTGATGGTGCACCATCTTGCTGGAGAACGATGGGTGGTTGAACAAATCCGATAAAACGTCCCTGCAAATGCCTTTGTAATAAACGTTTTAAATTGTAAAAAGACTTTATGGACACCCCATACAAACCCCCCTCACCACGTCAAGGAATGAGGGGGGAGGGTGTTGTTGCTGTTCTAATTTAAATATTTAGGGGAAAAGGGGTTCTTCTCTTTGGAATCTTCCCGTTGTCTTTGGCTGCTATACCTCGATTTTAGTCACTTTACTTCTTTTAAATGTTTTGTGCTGTTGGGATTTCGGGATGACAAATGTGGGAACTTCACATGCACCAATACAAAATTCGCTGGCCCATCACCAGGAAGTGCAACCCAGTTGCACCATTATTAAAGTTTCAACGGTTTTCCCCTTTGCGTATTTGTATATATGTGATGTCGTATTATGTGACAGGATCCTGACATTGATTATTACTTGATCCAGTTTTTGTGTTGTGTTTATTTCAGGCGTTTATGGAGCGGCTAGGTCTGTGGGGAGACGGTGCTGCCTTTAAATCTTTCGAACAGTTCCTTGACACTGTACACAAGAAAGGATTAGGCGAGCTCGGGTTTTTTATTTCTGTTTTCAATTTGTATCCAGCTGTTTTTAGTTTGGTTTCACGCGTTGATTCCATGATTTCTCCTCTAAGAACTTTACTCCTTTTTTCATCCAATAACTGATCAGTATTTTCCACGAAAGTCCACAGGATGAGGTTCAAAAGTCATTGTATTCGTATCTTTGTGGGGTGTTTCTTTTTTTGGGGGGGGAGGGGAAAGGTCATGCCTCAGCCTTATGTTCCAGGCATGATCAGCGCTAAAGCTAAAGAAATTACTCTGTAACAAATTTACTCATTCTGGAAGATAAGTTACTGTTTTGTCTTGAAGAACTTGACGAATGTGTCAAGTTGTTGTAAAATTCGTTTTTGCCAGATACCACAGTTTTATATTTATCAGAATATATTATTTTACGTGTAAACGATGAACTTCTCACATTCACCTATTTAACAACAATGATACTAATCTAAGTTTAGGAAAAAATGCAATAACCGTATGGTGTAGAATAAATGTATAAAACTTTAAAATATGCTAAACATTTTTGGTTTTTTTTTGCCAAAAAGGAAAACCTTTAAAAATTCAAAAAAAAAAACCATTTTTTCTTTCCAATAAAAAAAAAATAGACGACTTCAGTAGTTTAAAAATATCAAGTGGGTTTTAAGAACCTTACAGAATCTTTGTTTACTCTTGTCTTCTGTCTAATTATGATCATGTTACATCGCTGGTTTAAGAGTAGCTTATATTAACGCAGTTTTATTATTTACCAGGTGTAGCTGAGATGTTGGCGATGGAGATGAAGACGTCGGGGATGTATGTAGCACGAAGTCTCAGCTACAAGGATGCCGAGGTAAGACCTACCGGTATTTAGTGTGTTAGGAAATGTTGATAAAGCTGTTCACTTGCTGCTGATGTTTGATATATTGTATAATCAGAGTGAGAGAGTGAGTGAGGGGATGAATGAGTGAGTGGGTCATTTAGAGTTGTCTTTTAGAGGATATAGGGATACTATCGGCTAATTCTAATACCTAATTCCATGTGGCGTGTCAGAAAATTGTGAGAAATAGTGCTTTTGGTTTTGTGGATCTGGCATTTAAAGATCTAGCACTTGTTGAGAACACTCAGTCATATGTTTGATTTTAATAAGCATTTTATTCCAAAGAAGCATGATGACACCGGCTGATAATAATACTTCGCTATTAGCCATTTTGCTAGAAAATGGAAAATGAAGAACGTCAGTTTTGCTGTTATGGATATTGTTGTTGTTGTTGTTGTTATCATTGTTGTCATTATTGTTCTTTTTCAGTTTGTTACGGAGCAGATCAGTTTGACGAAGGATCAGGTCAAGATGTATAACACAGCAGCACACGTCTGGTCAGTTAATACATTTATTTATTCATACCATATTTATATAGCACTCTTTTCATAAAATATATCATGTTCAATGACACTTTATAAGACAAGACACATAAAAGTAAAAAGTTAAAATCACATGATAAATTATATCTTTATTGTAAATGATGATGATTGATGTTTTACATTTTACAGCCACTTTTGTGCACATTGTAGGCTAAATGGGCCGAACACATTTACTGTAAAATGTAATATTACAATATACTGGTGATTAGTATTATGACCGGCTAATATGAAAAGGAGGAGGGGGGGGGAGGGGAATAACCAACCAAGCTAAATCATTATAATATACTGTTATAAGATTATTTCGAACTAATAATGTCTAGGAGACAAAATAGGATATAAAAATGTTATATTTTCACATTATTGATAATGACTAGTATATAGGTTGAGTTGTTTACTCTCGGTATAGGTCACACCTGGGAAGTGTGGTTGAGCGTCAACTCCCTAAGGAAACAAATCTCTCAAACATGGGCATGTGCCGGATTTGAACCCACAACCTTGGGATTTGAACCACAGCGCTCTAACCGTTGCACTATAAAGTAAAAATACGTTTCAGCGTCAAACTTCAGATGTCGACTCGTCGGTCAAAATATTGTGTGTCTGTTAAGCTTTAGAAGATATTATAATAAGTAATCGTGAGAACGAAGTGTTAATTGTTTGGCCCAAAATAACTTATTAATATCTTGTAGAGGTATAATAAACGATTACTAAACAGTTTATTTAATATTCTGATAAATTATTTAGTTTATATGTCATCTAAAATATTAACTCAAATTGTTATTTCCCAGGATTAATGCTGGCAAGGATATGTCTAAAATGATATATTAATAGTTTCCTGATGGATATTCCATATTTATTTATATGAGACGATTGACTTCTGTTCTACTTGTTATTAATAAAGACACGTGCGTTTTTTTATGATAGATGATTGCTAAAATAAATTTTATTTCCAAATTTTAATTTGTGAGCATACTCTAGTCAGTAGAATTTATTAATAAAGCCGTCATGTTGCCTCCAAAACAAAGTAAACCAGCAAGATCTTATTGTTGAGATAGTAAATATTCTTCGTTCTGGGAGGTATCTGGTAACAGTAATGTAATTCACTGTACTTTAAGGAACAAGACGCATATGTTGAGCTACGTGGGAAAGGGAAAATGGGGGCCTCATCAGTGATGTGGAAGACCGTTTACTATCTGCATGATTCCATGAGCCAGTCAAATTTCTAAGATGACATTCTTCAAGTCTCCCATCATCCAGCCATCTGGTCATCAACAACACAGTCACTTCCACTTCACTATGAGGTTGACCTCAACAAGAAGTATCCCCTGGATGATGGTTTAACTATTTCCCATAATAATAATGATGTGACTAATCTACATGTTCCCTTACCTCCTCTTATTCAACATCTTCCTGTAATTGACAGTATTGTCCCCAGGTCAACATCTTCCTGTAATTGACAATATTGTCCCCTAGTCAACATCTTTCGGTAATTGACAATATTGTCCCCTAGTCAACATCTTCCTCTAATTGACAATATTGTCCCCTACTCAACATCTTCCTCTAATTGACAATATTGTCCCCATGTCAACATCTTCCTGTAATTGACAATATTGTCCCCTAGTCAACATCTTCCTGTAATTGACAATATTGTCCCCTAGTCAACATCTTCCTGTAATTGACAATATTGTCCCCTAGTCAACATCTTCCTGTAATTGACAATATTGTCCCCTACTCAACATCTTCCTCTAATTGACAATATTGTCCCCATGTCAACATCTTCCTGTAATTGACAATATTGTCCCCTAGTCAACATCTTTCTGTAATTGACAATATTGTCCCCTAGTCAACATCTTCCTGTAATTGACAATATTGTCCCTTAGATATGTAGAATATTATGAATCTATACCTAGAGTTAATTAAAACCAAGAAGACAGAGATACCTTAGATCATCAAATGTATACTCTCATTGTTCTTATAATAATATCACTGAGATAGATAATCTTAGCTATCATATTTCCAGACAATCTAATTATTAATTATTTTGTTATGGGTCCCAACAGCGCCTCCGTGGTCTAATGGTAGCATGTTGGACCACAGACCACTACCCCCCGTGTTTGAATCTCGGTGTGGGCATATCTGAAGGGTATTTCGTCTTTCACTTCGCTTCATTACCTTTGGAGGTTGCTCGGCCATTTAGCCTACCATGTGGCATAAAACATCAATCAATCGTTGTTACGGGTCCCAACAAGATAACTTGCACAAAATTTTGTCATGGGTCCCAGCAAAATGCCCCCGGACATTTGCGCCTTTTAATATGAAACAACCATAATGCATATTCCATATTTTATTACAAAATTTTACTTGAGCCTGATGCAATGGCTTATTCCATTCAGGGTGGTCTGTAACATATTGTTTGGACATGGTGACCAACTTCTCCTGTAGCTGTTTAATGTGGCAACGTACTCCCTTCTTGGGAGACTGCCCAATGTCACTGAGTCCCAGTGTTCCCTCTACAGCAGAAAAATCCTTCTGTAGAGATTGAATGAGTGTCCATATTGTGGGATAAGCATGGCCCACAAGGGTACTAAGCCCCCAATTCCATGCTTGACACATGTTGTTCGTTTGGGAGCCACCATTCACAGTCACATCATGTACATTCCACAGGGATCCGAAACTGTTTGTTTACATTGCCATTCTAGCATTCAAATTAATAAATTGAAATTAGACTTATTTATCTAAAATTATTAAGTTGGTTAATTTCATTTTATGAAATCTATAATAATTTTTTTTTATAAATAATTTACACATGCATACATGTTCTTAAAAAATGTCCTAGGGGCAAATGTCTGTTGGGGGGAGGGGCAGTTACCCTGAACCCATATTTTAAGGCTGATTGCTTTATAGCTCTATAAGTCTTCTCTATAAGGATAATGGCCCATTTAGCCTACCATGTGCACAAAAGTGGCCGTAAAACATCAATCATCAACTTTATGGATAAAGATTTTTCCATTTCTAAGATCCGTGCGCCGCATGAACAAATAATGACTTGGCTGGGTTTTTTTCTTCAGGAATGAGATACATAAATCCTTAGAAGCAGCAATACGTAGGACAGGCTCCAGTAACAACAGGATTTGGTCATCCTTTTGGTCGGCTCACCAGAGATTCTTCAAACAGCTTTGGTTTGTTATTACTCGTCATCTTTATCTGTCCACAAAGGTTTTTAACATCTTTATTATCTCGCTACACTTTACATCGGAGAGTTTTGTTTCTCATAATCCGGCAACGAAAAAATGAATTCGGGTCTGTCTTATGATCAGTGCCCTTTGACCTGTTTTATTGTAATCAACTCCACCCCCCACCCGAGAGAATAAAGGATGTGAATAATTTTTGATGAGTAAAAAATGTAAACGTTGCCATTCACCGCCATTTCTTTGAACATGGTAAGACTAATGGGCCAGTGAACCTCTAAAGGCGATGAGGGTGTGGATGTAGATGAGTGTTCGTATTTCTGTTTTCAGCATGGGCATCAAGGTGCCCTACATTGTCAGTGAAGCGAAGAAGGCGATAGAGGACGGATACTGCGTTGTGATTGGTCTGCAGACTACGGGAGAGGTAGACGT
Source organism: Paralvinella palmiformis (assembly GCA_025642065.1). Taxonomy (NCBI): domain Eukaryota; kingdom Metazoa; phylum Annelida; class Polychaeta; order Terebellida; family Alvinellidae; genus Paralvinella; species Paralvinella palmiformis. Next base: position 96,983 of record JAODUP010000499.1, read on the forward strand.
CAAAATTAATGGCCTTATTAATATACTAATGGAGAACTGACTGTAATGGGTTTGCTCTGGCTGCCTTTTTTTAGTCATATTTGGGCCTCTGATGGATGACGTGATATTTATATTTGCCATTCATATTAATTGAAACATTATTTAAAGGGATAGTCCACCCTCAGAAAACAATTCTGACGACTAATACAGCTATACTCACAATTATCATAAATAATGTCAAAATGTGTAAACGATCACCCATATATTAAATAATCTAGTTCAAATTGCTGTTTAATTGAATTTTATTGGCCTGTGGGCACTGCCATTTTGAAGCTAGACAGAGACTGGATGCTCCTGAATGCTGACGTCACTTCAACGTATCCGATTGACCCGAATTCTGTAGAGCCCTTACAAAAGCATGTAAACAAGCGTGACCAAAGAATTATTCCAGAACATAACGCAACTACGTTGTTAAAATTACCTCATGAATCACATACAATCATATCAGTTTGAGCCAGAAGGATCCTGACAAGAGGAAGATGATGGGCTTAGATATTAACGCTCAAGAGAAATTATAATCCGCATCAGTATAGATATCGGCGATGTGACGTCGGAGCATTTCAGTTTTCTCCATCCCGCCTTCAAATCTGGCTTCCGGTGCAGCTGTAATGGCGGCCCTCCAGTCATTTGGATTATTTCCCTATATCTATGATATCAGGTATATTTCATGATTATTAGTGTGGAATTTCGGTTACTGTTCTAAGTATTACATATTTAAAAAATATTTTCTGAGGGTGGACTGTCCCTTTAAATACTTTTTTAAATATGTTCCCATTTGTATCTGAATACTTTGATGACAAAGTTGGAGTGCTGATATTAATGTGAGCGGTAAAGAAACCATTTAGTGAGTAGTGGAAAGGACATGGTGGCAAAAATTTGTGAAAAGTGTTTTTTGAAAGTTTGGGTAGAGTACTTGGCTAGAATATAGTGAGTACAGACGAGTACAAGTAATGAGTATTTTGGTCCCAACCCTTGTAGTTATTGAAGTTGTTATTTCGTAATTGATAAATTAAAGAGGCTGCTTTTGTTTGTGCAGCATTTTTCTCAAACGTTCGAATGTTTTGGTGACGAGTAAATGTTTTGATTTGACAATGTTACAGATTATTAAAATTAGTCAAATTCATTGATAAATTGTTTTATTGGAGGTGATGATGATGATGATGATGATGATGAATATTTTGGTGATGATTATGATGATGGTGATTTTTCATCTTTTTATCAGGCAAGTTTAGAAAGTGAGCTCAATAAAAGTAAGGAACTGAGAGGGTTTGTGTCACTTTGTAGAGAAATAATGACAAGATTTATTGAGCTCCATTTTCCTACTAAATTCGAATCTCAGGTGAGTCATCTTTATCATTTATGTCTGCGTGTGTGTGTGTTTGTCTCTGTGTATGTGTGTGAGAGAGAGTTTTATATACGGCATTTAAGTTTAAATTTATGATAAGTGTCAACTGGCCCACCTCATATTAGCATATTCATCAGATAATAATGAGTTGTTTTTCTAGGATGATGGTAGTCATCCTAAACAAGATGATTGGTGTGTTACGGCCAAACAGATGTTGCTTGGCTTCGTTAAGCAAATAGAGTTACCTAACAGGTAATTAGCTCGTTATTTACTTTTTGATTTCCTGCTTCATGAAGATATATTTCGTAAGACGATTAATTCTGTCGGACGGTAAAAGGCTGCAGACTAAATATGTTTGTTTTGGCAGTTGTGTTAAAAAGGTGGCTGGCTGGAGTGTAGAAAAGAAAGCGAAATAAAAAGTTTGGTATATTGTTTGGTATTTTAACTTGGGTCAATAGTGGTAGTTAAAATAAATAACAAACAAAACAAAAACAGTGCCACATTGACCATTTTAACTGAAACACCAATTTTGTTTTGGTAAAATATTCTCAGCTGTTTGAATTGTTTGAATCAACTGAAACCCCAGTAGACAACAGGTAAAATTAAATAATAAAATTAAATAATGTTGTACTGGGCAATGAAAAGATAAAAGTCCCATTAAAATCAACTCAAAGCGTGAAAACTATCACGAACAGATACAAGTTTAATACAAACATTAAAAGAATTCACAAATCTAGATTAAAAAGAAGGTACTGTTTCTATTGATTGGCATTGAATGTCAGTTGACAGACCTTTCCTGACTAACACTGGACATCTATGACTGTAGGATTGTACAGACATCTATGACTGTAGGACTGTACAGACAACTATGACTGTAGGACTGTACATACATCTATGACTGTAGGACTGTACAGACATCTATGACTGTAGGACTGTACAGGCATCTATGACTGTAGGGAAATGTCAGCTGATAGACCTTTTCTGACTAACACTGGTCATCTAGGGACTTTAGGACTGTACGAACATCTATGACTGTAGGATTGTACAGACATCTATGACTGTAGGACTGTACAGACAACTATGACTGTAGGACTGTACATACATCTATGACTGTAGGACTGTACAGACATCTATGACTATAGGACTGTACATATATCTATGACTGTAGGACTGTACAGACATCTATGACTGTAGGACTGTACATATATCTATGACTGTAGGACTGTACAGACATCTATCACTGTAGGACTGTACATACATCTATGACTGTAGGACTGTACAGACATCTATCACTGTAGGACTGTACATACATCTATGACTGTAGGACTGTACAGACATCTATCACTGTAGGACTGTACATACATCTATGACTGTAGGACTGTACAGACATCTATCACTGTAGGACTGTACATACATCTATGACTGTAGGACTGTATAGACATCTATCACTGTAGGGATAACAGTAGACTAACTATAGTAAAGAATGCTGAGTACTGATACATGAAAAAATGGTAATTGACAGATGAGTGATACTGAGAACATCCATAATGTTGTTATAGTAGTTCCTGTTTGCTTTTAAATGTCTATTACATGTACATAGCTGAAGCTAGGCCACTCACTCACTCACTCACTCACTCACTCACACTGACCTTAGATTGGCATCATCTATCCTGGAATAAGTCTATTCTTAACTCAAATACAGCACTTTAGATGAGATTATAGACAAACTTGGAGGTCCCGGGAGCGTGGCTGAGATGACCGGTAGACGTGGTCGTGTGGTCAGGTGGTCAGAGACGGAACCACCCAGATACGAAGTGAGAGATGGCGACAGTGGAAATATTGATAGTCTCAATGTTAGAGAGGTAAGATTTATAATCTGGTGATGAGTGATGATGATGACAATGGTGATGATTATGATGATCATCATTAAGATGATGACAAGAATGACAACAAAACCAATGGCAATAAGAGCAAGATACTTTAATTAAATAATTGCCCTCTTCATTTGGTATAAACCTCGTGTTGTGTCGTGTTGTCAGTTACCTCAACACAATTGCATTCAGGGATGGTTTTCTTAAAGAAGAACACTCACCAAAGATGTGTTTCTAATCTGAATTGACAAAAATCAGAGAAAATCTTATTTACTTTATTGAAAACAATTCCGAGGAAACAGGTAACGAAATGTTTGATTGTGTTGATTGTAATAATAATAATAATAATAATAATAATAAATCTTTATTTCAGACTCTCAGTCCATAGTAATACAATACAAGAAACTAATTATCAGAGTAAAAAAAGAAAAGAAAAAGAGAGTCATTTTACATTAAAAAATAAACAAGTTATCAGTGGAACATAAACATAATTAAAAGAGGATATACTGATCATAGAATAACAATAGTATACTAGATAGATAGAGATATGCAGCACATCATTAAAAGGTAGCAATAAAAATCTGTTTAGTACTCCTGTTGATGTTGCCATTGTAAATTAAATCAATACGTCCAATTAATAGTTTAAGTGGTTATATAATATTGAAATGTGTTTAACTTTTCCTCGATTTGACGTGCCCTTTTGGGACCGAAGGATTTTACAAGAATATTTATATATTTTTTAGTTTGTGTTATTTGTGTATATAATGTGTTATTTGCTGGGAATTACATTGGGAGGCATAACTCAAAAATACATGGGCACTCATTTATAGGAGCATGTGCCCATTCTGAGATGGATATGTGATGGGCCTGAATTGGTGAGAAATCCAAGTGAATGCAAGTTATGTGGAATAGAAATGTAATTTTGTTTGGTGTGCAGTGATATCAATTGAGTGATTAATGAGGAACCGTATATAAAATTGAAAATTGTGTTTTAGCGATGATTGCATACAGATATTAATTAAGAAATAGATCTGTAATGGCAGTTTATTAACATTTTAAAGCAGGTCATTTACATCCACTTAATTTTGGATGATCCTTTTAACCTGATCCTGCTTGATAAGATTTTGTGTTTGATATATGGGCTGACTATATATTGCTTCCAGATTAGGCAAAGAAATTCCACAGCAAACACTTATAACAATTTCGGGATTTCCGTAAGGAGTTGTAATTTTGAACTGTGTCAGGGTTAGCGATCCACTGTTGATAAATATATATATCTTTATCTGAGTGGGGCATTCCTGTTAATTTATACAAAGATATTTTTTCTAAAACTTGCTGCGGTGTGAGTTTTATAATTCTATATTATCGAAATTTCAGTTAATATTTACTTTTAATTACTTAGTCAGTTAACATATCTTTAAGTCATATAATATTTACATGGTATCCTTGTGGATACATTTTCCTTGACACGTTTATATCAGACTTTTGTATATGTTCCTTGATTGTTATGCATGTATAAAATGGCAGAGTGTGTGTGTGACTATAGTAGCTGCTCTGTGAGGCTTATAAATGTTTATTACTGTCTAAAGATGTCTCCGTTTCAGTGCAGGACTGACAACGGCCAGGAATCTTCACTTTTGTATTAATTATTTTCAGAGAAACTTGTTTATGGAAGGAAAGAAGCTTGTCGCCATCATATCTGATGCGGCTAGTACCGGTTAGTAATCAACAACTATTGTTTGTATTTATATATATTAATGTAATATACTAACCAGTTAGTCGAACACTTAAAGATTGTCATCAAACGTTTGTCCCGAGAGCTAGACAGTGCATCTAGACCAAAAACTAATTTAGATCAGTGAAACATTTTGTAAATATAACGGTGGACATTTTAATAAAAAGGCAATTTTATCCATAATGTTCTTCACTAATTTTGTATTATATCAGAGTTCACAGTTTTCCAGCGTTTACCAGATTTCTGGTTTTTCCAGAGCCATAAATAATGTTTTGGAAATGGGGATTGGGTCATGCTGGTGGTTTGAAAAGGATTATCTCGTAAAAGTACAATTTTATCCCCACTCTAGTGGCTGGCACCGCCACTACCAAATATGACTGTCTACTGAGTCACTGTGTTCCAGTCATCTGATGGCTTTAGATGTACTACTGAAAAAAGATGTTAGCATCAGCAGTGATGGTTTCAATCTAAATTAAGGGAAAGGTTCCCATCTCATTTCAGAGATCACGAAGATGAACTGCATCCCATTCACCGAGATTATCACTCGTCACAGTTTGTCATTTCCCATCCAAGTGATGGGTGTATGTTTTTGTATGAAAGTCCTTATCACTGAATGGAGGAGTGAGGTCTCTCTCTCTCTCCCTGTGTGTGTGTGTGTGTCATTAGTTTTGTTTACCAGACTAATAATTTCGGTGGTCAGAGGTTCCTACTTGGATGAAAACTTCGATGCTTCACGTAGCTGATGTCAGCTGTGTCTCCTATAAAATAATATTATTAATAATAATAATGTAGAATTAATGAAGTACCCCACTCGAAGGAGCCATTCAAAGGTGGTATATTGAAATTGCATTTGATCAAATTGATATTTATTCATTTAAAAACATGTTCAAGAAATATTATATGATACATCTATAGATTTTGTTTGAATACTAATACAAATCATTGATCCATATATTTAGATAATAATCACAATTAAAAATATCTATATATTTTCTTATGAAGTTATATAATAATGATGAAAATATGTATTTTGTGACATGTCTGTGTACAAGATGTGTAATAACTCATATAGGTTTAAATGTGTCGCCACTTTCAGCCAACAACAGTATACCTGTTAGCTTGGTGTTGATGGTATTTGTGTAACATTTTCAGGAATTTCCCTCCACGCCAGTGTTAAGGCCACTAACCGACGTCGTCGCGTACACATGACAATAGAGCTACCATGGAGTGCTGACAAGGCGGTACAACAGCTAGGACGATCTCACCGCTCCAATCAAACCATGTTTGTTGCCGATCTCTAACCTTTGAACTTTGTATTTTTTTCTTCTTGTAGTGATACTAATTTCAATGTGTCGGTTTGATTAGCTTTTTGCCTCTTTATGGAGAAACTTATTGTTTCATGAAGATTTTAACACCATAGCTTTATATTTTGGTGATGTTTTGTACCTTTGGATTCATATCATCTTTGATTAAAAAAACCTGAGAGTGTTTATTGACTTGGGGAATCAGTAATATATATATTATTGTTATTATTGTTATTAATAACAATAATATTGTACAGCACCTCAGAACAGGATTACCTGGTTCTGGCACTTTATAAACATGTATTATTATTATAATACATATATTAATTGCAGTCATGTTAATTGTTCCACACAGTTCTATAGCTAACTGTGTAAGAATTTCCTTAAAATGTTAGATTTTAGTCAGATAAAATATTGATAAGTATTTAATTTCTAAAGTTTTGTAATCTCCCGTGTGACTGACATTGTACAACTGTGATTACCAAAATTTATTTGGTTGAGTCTCGTCATCAATGACGATAAATCAGCAAACATTCTATGATACCAAATGATTGATTTAACCTATTTGTTGATGTCATCAATCATATTCTTGCAGTGGGCCATTGTATAGGCTGTTGACTACTGATTTAGGTGGCGAGAAGAGGTTTGCTGCAGCAGTCGCTAAGCGTTTACAAAGTTTAGGTAAGTAATAGGAATTAGTGCCAAACAATATTCTATGCTTGGTTATGTTATGTCATGACCTCCAATATTTTTAAAAATGGAGACTGGAGTTTTGTCATATATATATATATATATATATATATATATATATATTACAGTTAATCTGTATAATTAGGTAATGTGTATATTACTTGAAATTTTCAGGTAATATGTATTAAATCTCAGTTAGCAATAAACATATTACCTGAATATTTCAGGTAAAATACATATTACCTGATTATAGAGATTAACTGTAAACACACACACACACACACACACACAACTATATATATATATATATATATATACAAATGGTTAAAAAACATCATGCTTTAACACTAACTTCTTGATGCTCTTTTAACTAATTTAGTCAACAGAACAGGCATTGAATTATCAATATTATTGTTTTCCATTTGTTTTAAATGAACCAATATATGTAGAAAAGCTTAAGTTTTATATATTATGTGTTTGTAAAGCTGACAACTTGTTATGGAATATGCTTTTAGAAATTGAAGATTTCCTTTTTATATTAGATAACAGATGTTGGTTCAGGATGCCATCAAATGTCACTGAAGCAAACTAGTTTTCAAATGTGATTCTTGCTGCCCTAGATACATTTAACAGACTTTTTATACCATTTTTTTAAATACTATTCCTCTTACTGATGAGATACAAAGAGCAGTGCATAGTAAAGTTTTAGAATAAGGGCAGTTCAATTTTGTGATGGTGGATACTTGGTGTCAATTTATTAAGTATTTTGTATAACTTTATAGTATTTTGTTTGTTATTTTTATTTGCAGAATTACAAATAATTTCATGCTTCACTTTCAACTGGATATTTGTTTTTAATGTATTTTGGATCAGGGAGAGTTTTGTTTTTCTGCATCTGACGAGAGTATATGGTACTGAGTAATTTAAAAAAATATGATACAGAAGACAGGATAGCAATAAAAAAAACTCTTAAAAACAATATGAAAAACATGTCCACTTACAGCATTTTTCTGGTGTTGGCCAGGCAACAGTATTTTGAGAAATTCTTTACAAAAACCTAAACAAATTTCTTTATTTGGCTTTTTAAAAGGGATGAGAGTTTTTTTGGTTTTTAATGGATTTACGTTTTTTGACGGCTGAAAATAAAAATTTTGGAAAGGGGAGCAGGTCAAAATGGTGGTTTCAAAAACATTTTCTTGCAAAAGACGTGTTTTAGCCTCATTCTAGTAGTCTCAGATTATCCTAAAAATGCATGAAACCCAATTTCCCCCCACATCTCCAGGTGCATGTGGCTCAGATCATTCTGCGACTTCCTTTCCTGTTTATCAAGTTTCTTTCTCCAAAGGCCACTCTCATGCCTGTTTAAAAGAATTGGTCACCATTTTGAAAATAAATAGAAGCGAGAAAAAAATTTGCATAATAAAACCAGATCAATAACTCCCAGGTATAGTAAAACTGCGGAATGTTTCATTTTATCATCTGTATTTTGCTGATTTATTTTGTTCTATTTCATTTCAGGTGCCATCAGTAAGGGAGACAGAAGAGCAGCGACGGGAGTTGACCTGGAGGAGTTCAACTTTGACACGCCTTATGGACGTAATGCTCTCCGTACGATGTACAGCTGTATATGTCAGGTATTGCGTCATCGATTGGCTCAGTCCTTAGTGTTCTGGAGGTTTAATCGTTGTCTCCAATGTCTATAGGATGTTTCATCCGGTCATCTGATCTCTGACCAGTGTTGAAACAAGAAACACCCGCACACACATGCTGGATTGTTCACTCAGCCACTTGACTGCTGCTATGAGGTTGATAACATCAACTTGTTAAGATCAGTTAAAAGTTAGACATTATGTAAATATGTATATGATAATAATTAGTATCGGCGAGCAATGATTATTTGTGATGAATTTCTTCGTAAATGGCTGAAGAGCATTTTACATATCATGGTTCGTTTACCAGATGTGCCCATCTATAAGATTACAAACTGCATTTATGGTGACTTTAAAGAGAATTGCATGAAAATCTTATTATTATTATTTTGGCTAACCATCATTTAGAAAAATATTCCAAAAAACACAGATTTTTGCAAATCATATCAAAGATTAAAATAGGTTACAATTATTCACCAAATAGAATTTGTCTACTGATTCTCTCCAAGTTAGGATTAACTGTTTCAGTTTTGTTTTTTGGGCGGGGGTGTTGTCTTTTGATTAAATAATTGACATATGAACAACCTATTCTCGTTATACGATATATTTTTCCTGCCTGAAGTTTACCTTATCAAAGTATGTAGTCAAGTGATGTAGGATTCTGAATACGCAGCAAACAGGCACAGAAAGGACTTTAGATTAATTTTAGTGGGAATTGTTCAACATCTGTTGTGGTCGTATACAAAATTATCACATGTGACATGATTGTGCCGTGATAACATTCTGTAAAATGTGATAAGTCATTCTGCGGACAGCCGTAGATGTTAATTTACTATTGTTTCCCATGATTTGTTGTGTTTGTTCGCCGTTAACGGCCATCAGGTATTGTTTGATGACGGCGTACCTCATTTATATGACAAATTACCTTTAGTTCTACAGTGGCGCCTCCATGGCCTAACTGGTAGTGCTTTTGGCCACAGATCTATAGCACCCGGGTTCAAACAGTGGCTGGGCTATGTCAGAAGGGTGTTCGATGTTTCACTTGACCTCATTACCTTTGGAGGTCGTTCGGCCCATTTAGCCTACCTTGTGCACAAAGTTGGCCGTAAAACAGCAACATTTACCTTTAGTTTAACAATCTTTGTCAGACTATTTCATTAATATTTTATCCACAATCCTTAGCTGTAATATCAAGTCAGACAACGTGGGTGAAGTGTTTGTGCTTACGTTCTCTTCGGCATTGGAAAATCTGAGATTCTATTTCATTAAGTGCTTTGATCGCTGATTGGTTTTAATATCAACATTGATGTTACGTGGTTGACGTATTTCTTTTTGGTTTTGTTATTTTCAGAAGAGGCTAGCTCCTGGCGTGTCACTTCAAAGTATAACCGAAGGAAAGTCCGACTTCGTTACTTTCAACAAGATGATGGCTGACTGTTTGATGCTGATGGGGATATTTGAGCAGGACACACTGACGTCGACGGCAAAAGTGAAGGATAATCTGAGCGCTGACATTGGAAAGTTTCTTAACAGAATATTCGGCCTCAGCGTTGGCAAGCAATACTTAGTAGGTGTACAAGTGGCAATTTCCTTTTATATATGCAAGCACATGCACATGTACTGTCACACTCACACACACACACACACACACACACAGTGTTCATTCTAATAATGGTATTTCTCATAATAAAGAACCATATTATTATTTCAGTGTGCTTATTATTATATATAATAATAATATATTTTACTTATTATTATATATTATAATATATTATTATATATTCCTATCCTGACAGATTTGCGTATACTATATTCTGTCCGTATTCTGTCGTACAGTTGTCATCAGATCTTTCATAAGAGTAGCAGAAGTTGTTTGTGTGCTTTAAATGTGTGAATAATTGAAACAAATTTGAGCTCCCTAATAATATTCTGAGAAGATGCTTTATGAACGTGCTTGACTCGTGCACTTTCCAACTAAAAGTGTATGGAATTAGTTTTTTTATACAATTACGAGGTTACCCGAGTCTTCTTGAATCCTTTTTTAGGGCATCATATGCCTATCTCTCAGTGGATTGTGTTATTGTTAGAATGTATGCAGTAAATATGTATGTATGTATTTAAGTGAATGTGTGTGTGTGTGTGTGTGTGTGTGTATGTCCTAAAAGACAGAGAGTAAGTGAGTCAGTCAGTCAGGCTATTTTGTAGATAATAGTTAGTTTAAAATAATTGATGTCCATAAATCATTTAGTTAGCTCTAATTCTGGTAATGTGTGATGTTTTTTTGTTTACAGTTGTTTAATTACTTCACTAAGTGTTTAGACAGTCAGATAACGATGGCACGACGAGAAGATCGATATAACGAAGGTTTATTGGACATCATTGCATCATCAGTCAAACTTGTCACAGAGCCGAGGGAAGTGTTTAAGTCACGAAACAGAGCCAACAACCCCACAAAGTAAGATTGCTGTGTGTGTGTGTATTATTTCAGTAAGTAATATTTAGTTATTTGATTCATCTGGATAATTTGTGCAATATAAATGTTATGATTATATGGTGGGCAGATAAATATTTCTACATCTCACTAACCCCTGGGCTAGTAAATTTTAAATCCACTACCCCATCAAAATTTCTTACTAGCCCAACAAATATTTTTACTAGCCCCCAAAAAATTACTGGTCCGAGCAAAAACTGTGCTGGGGTCAGCACTGAACAGATAGTGCCAGCACTCAACAGATAGTGCCAGCACTCAACAGATAGTGGCAGATTCTCAAGTTTTGTGTGTCTAGAGTTAATGTCAACGTAAATCAAACGTACCCAAGAACTGCACCCTTGATATACCTGATATTCGTACAAATATTCAGACGTTACGTTGTGACAACTGCTGCGAACCGTTGCTTTAACCGCTCAATTTCTTTTTAAAAATCACGAAGTCGCAAAACTTTTGGACAAACATAAAACGTACCAGTAGTAATTGTGACAACGTAATTGACATTCTATAATTAGCATCTATTATCTGACTGCTAATCTTCAACGAAGAGTCAAAAGTTGATAGCGTCATAAATATATTGATACTATATGACAAACTCGGAGTTTTTAAAACTATTCTCGGCCCTTGGCAGGAATGATCTGTAGCATAGATGAGGTGAACCAAACTAATTTATTTGTCACAAAATATTTGTTTTACACCATGTTTAAAGATGAGCTGAATCGATTGGTGAAATCCAATTTCAGAATGGTGTTGACTATTTTTTTTTTTACAAACAAATGGTAAAACATATCAGAATATAATATTATTTACCTAATATGTTAACATATTAATATTTGTTGACTTTAATGGGCATATTTCACAAAATTATTAGGACATTTTCTTAAAGTTCTTGATCTGATCATGCCGTAGAATATCTGTACATTTCTTGCACCACGAAGAGCTCCAAAACAGCTGAAATCTGTTGCACCAAAAACAAACACACGACTGCCACATATTTTGCCTCAAAATGGCAGTAGCCAAAGACAAAATCCACATGTCCTGGGCATCCGGGCTATTGATTTTTCTGGCCCTGGCTTATGGCATTGCCTTAATTCAAGTTTTTTAGTTATAATTGTATTTTTAATAAAAACATATATATATTTATATATATATATATATATATATATATATATTGATTTTATTAAAAATACATTTATCCCATATTGCCTTTTTATCTGCAGAAAATCAGTTGGCTACTTTGGTTTTGGTACAAAAGTGGCCTAGAATGCACCAAGTACCATTTTCCCGAACTTTTTCTGAGAAGACCCCCCCAACCCCCCTTCCAATGGAGAAGGGCCACTACTGTGTTGGTCTGACTACTGCTACCCCATTGACAGCCCTTCACTACCCCCTTCCTAGCATCCAGACCTCACTCCATCAATGCTGTGGCAATGGTGGCACAGTGTATTCACAGTCAACCAAAGCACAGTGGTTAGATCACTGCACTTCAAACCTCCAAGTTGTGTGTTCAAATCCAACTCATGGGTTATGTTTCCCTAGTCAGATCCCCTTTGACAATATCCCAGACGTGATTCAGCTCTGAACGTAAACAATCAACCTGATCCAACTTGGATCACACTAACGTATTCAATATATCAGATGATAATGATCATTTTCCATACACTTCCCTTACGACAGACTCGTTATTCTGGAGGTTGACCGCGGCATGAGTTGGGAGCAAGCCTTGAAAAGGTACGAGAACAACCACGGAGAGGACAACGGCTTCTACTACTCTCGACGTGAGAATCGCGGCAAACGTCTCCACCTGCTCGCAACGCTGAAGGAAGGCTCTACGCACGTCTTCCGGATAGCCAGGTATGATTGTACCGAGGATGCTGCTGTTAGTCGTTTACGCCGTATCCTTTTGATATGTTCTCGTCGTGTGCTCTAGGTTACCCAGTGAAAAGTATTTGCACCCTTCGGCTTCATGGAAACGCTTTCCTTTCTCTGGCCTGGTGATATTTGGAATGAGTCACAAACCTGGCGTTTTTTATTTTGTTTTATTCTCGTCACATCGCCGGGATTTTATATTGCACGGTGTATCTCCTCTACATTCAGACATATCGTTATTTAGAATCGCTGGTCTTTACCCTGTAATTAGTTGGCCTCCATGATGCGGAGTGTTGGGGGTAGAATAAAGTCGTCGAGGACACCGAAATATTTAATGTTTCAGGTCAAACTAAAAACTTTGCCACCACTTGGCAGATGGCTTATACTACTCGAGGTTTAGATAGATGTGATGTGCTTCTAGCTAATGAATATTTGTTAGCAGAAGGACATCCAGATACACATACTCAAAAAATGTGTCTTCCGAGGGCCTGATACACACATGATATAATGATGGGGTAAAAAATACTGATCTGTAAGAAACATGGGATTTTGTTGAACTGATATTTTTGCTCAGAATTACCTCCATCCGGATGAGGCTGTGCCTAGAGATCCTGAACTGAATTAATTGTGTTGTGTATGAAGTAGTTTTTTCTTTCATTTTTCTGCCTTCAACGCTTTGGACGTTTGCATTCTCAGTATTTTTCTTCTTCTCTGATATATTTGTATCAGACGTGAGAGTGGCATTGGAAGTAACATCCTGAAAAGCCGGAAAGGAAGTCGCAGAGTGAAGTGAGCCGTATACACCTGATGGTGTAGGAGGGGGAATAGTTTGGTTTTGGGAACTTTTAGGACAATCTGAGACTCCTTGAGTGGGAATAAAACATCACTTGCAAGAGAATGTTTTTCAAACCACCAGTTTCACCCACTACCCATTTCCAAAAACGTTATTTTCAGTTCTAGAAAAACTGGAAATCTGGTAAAAACTGGAAAATTTTCATCCCTGATATATAAAAATATCAATATATAAATATAACTACTACTTACTCTGTGATTGATGACCCTTTGTGCCACAATACATTTTTGGGAGTATGTAAGAGAAAATGAGTGAAATCGAGTGAACTGCTACAATGACTCAAGAACAGCTATGACTATGTATTGATTGCTACCAGTGTTTATTTCTCCGAGTAACAACCTCGTTTGTGTTGTTTATAACACAAAATCCTATAACACCATCAGTAATAATGTGCTTATTCGTTTCTAGGCCAAACACCGGCGTTTCCAAATTCGAGGAAGAGAAATCAGATCTGCTGCACAAATATATACCGATCTCAGTTGAGGAAGCAAGTACGTTAAGTGTTACCCTTACCTACTTATGTCACTCTATTTTCCGAGGTCACTGATTTGATGCTGTATGTTTTCGTCACTGGTAAATGTTTCAAGTAGCCGGCTTTCCGATAGCCCAGTGTTTGGAAGTACTGTGGTGGATATTTTCAAATTTATGTTCGAATCCGATTCATACCCATCTCTGCAAGATATTTCTCGGGGAGTCGGCTCCAAGCTGGACGACCCAGATGTGACGACCCCCCCCCCGCCCCCACCGGGGGGTAAACAAGGAACTCGTTGATTTCCAAGAGGAAAGGTCAAATATAAAGAAATATAAATAATATAATTATTGGCAAAATCTAATGAAAATAATTTTTACAAAATTATCTAAATCTTGTCTCCAGACCTAAGTATCACTTTATAGTTGACATATCAGTTACTTCTTTAATAATCCATAAAGTATTGATTATTGTAGGATGCCTCCGTGGCCTAACTTATGGTGCGGTTGGCCACAGATCCATAGCACCTGGGTTCAAACCCCAGTCTGGCTATGTCGGAAGGGTGTTTTATCTTTCGCTTCGACTCATTACCCTTTGAGGTCATTCGGCCCATTTAGCCTGCAATGCGCACAAAAGTAGCCGTAAAACAGCAACAGTAATGATTATTATACGTCAGTGTACTGAAAGTTAGCCAGTAACTGATCCATTGAAATATTAACCGCTTCCGAACACAATCTGAAGGCTTCTCCTAGATTTCATGTTTATAAATTGATCAATGTAATGCCAGCTCTACATTTGGTAAGAACCAAATATAGGGAGACGCGAATAAACGACCTTTTTGTATTTGATTATTTCATTCAATCGTACTCACTTGATGAATGCCAGTTGACTGAAGAACCACCGATTCCCCCCCCCCTCCCCCACCCCCCTGCCGGTGGTACGAGGACTGTCAATCTCATTCACTCAACGTAAGCTTTTCCACCATAAGTCGTAGTAAGCCAGGGATAATAAGGAACTTTTTTAGTTATCATTGTTGGTGGGTCTTAGTTATTGAAGTACGTTCTATTTGTACTGGACATGGCTGGAAAACTGTACTACGCGCATGTGCACTAGACATGTCGGGTAATTTTTATGAATTCGAAAACAGATTACCAGAATGCATTCGATAATTTGACATATAAACACGTTCGTCACTTCGTGGCGTGTAAAATTTTAGGCCTTTGAACTTCGAGTTGGACGGTGGCGTTTCAGAGCTTTAATTCCATGATTTCTGGTTGATGCAAGTATTTCTAAACAGTTTCACGAATGTTTACACACCAAACAGTATCCCGTTATGATATGGTAACTTTAATAATGTCAATCAAATGTTGGGAAAATGTTATATTCCACGCTGGATTCTCCCTACGTTCAGACGGTATCAAGACGACTGGCCGCTAATTTCCATTGGTCACGTGGCCACCTCTTGGACTTGGAAGTGGTCGCCGTTTATTGTTAATTACAAAACCAAAAAAGGTTCTCGGACAGCTGTGACAGCTAATGTGGTTATGCATTGGGATTTTCGTGTAGAGGAGTTATTCTCAACGGAAAGTTGAAAAGGAAATGTTGAATTGATCAACAGAATGTTATAACTGAAAGGAAATGTAGAAATGAAAGTTGCATCAATTTTAAAAAAAAACATTCCGAAAAAATTTGGATTTATTCATCACGTTAAAGAATATAAACAACACAAAAATATCTATATTTACAATATTAAATATGTTGATTTATTTCTCACATTAAAGAATATCATTATATAAAGATTATTATTCAGCCATCCTGATCTAATAAGGGCGCCTTCATGGTCTAGTTGGTAGCGCGTTGGACCACAGATCACTCACTACCACCCGAGTTTGTATCTTGGAGTGGACATATCTGAAGGTTGTTTCATCTTTGACTTCGCTTCATTACGTTTGGAGGTCGCTCAGCCAATTTAGCCTATCATGTGCACAAACATGGCCGTAAAACATCAATCATCATCATCATCATCATCATCCTGATCTATTATTCAAACTTAGCCATTAACTTGAGCACACCTCTTAAGAATTTCTTTTGCTGAGATGTTACCATCATTTAGCTGTTTCAAGCACTCAGCAATCATGACATGCACCCTACGATATTTCTCCTGCTGGCAGGGAAGCACCGCACCATTACACCGAAGTGACAGTTGTAGATTCACATTTTGAGATTCGCTGTGCAGCAGATGAATCAACTTCTAGATATTTATTGATGACTGGTTGGTGGCCATGTTGTTAAATCGATTGTGCCACCCTTCAACGTCACTGTTGATGCGCACTACTCCGTTGAAAACTCTCCAGGCCGGCATGATTTTCCATCCACTGGTCCTTGAGGCTTGTAAAAGACAAGGAGGCGACTGGTTTTTTAAAATTGGTGGCCAGTTTTGGCGGCCATTTGACCATCGGGATCGGCGGCCAGTCGACCTGTCACCATTCGGACACCCCATGATTCCGATCTCGCGACCTTGACCCAGCGAGGTAGAACTGTGTTGTTGAAGACATTTAAATATTTAGTATTTGTGGTCGGGCTGAAACGACATTCATGATCGCCTTTCTCATCAATAATCCGACAGTACCAGTGTGTTATAGTCAAGGTCATAAGTCACGTGATCGGTGTTTTGTTGAAGTAGTACACACTTGCCGATGAATCCGACCAAAATTCTATCATATTTTCCGATAATATTTCCTAATTCGGGAGCAGACGATATAATAATAATAATATGCGATATTTATATAGCGCCCTATTCAGCTAGAAGCTGCTCTGAGGCGCTTTACAATATTATTTACAATATTATTAACCCTGACTCAGACCTGTTTCCACCCAGCACATATCTCAACTCCCAAGGGAGCATACATAAGATATTAATGGCATAACAATACACTCAGTAACTTTTGGGACAAATCAGTCTCATCGAGTGTGATTTGATTGTGAAGGACATCTCACGGTGTTCACGGCGAAGTTGAAGGGGCGTCACTAATAAATCCATTATGATTTGTTTGAGAGTTTGTTTGTCATAATGTCAACATGTCAGTAGATCTCTGATGTGGTCCTTGTCGGGTCGTTTCCGTTGTAACGCGTCATTTGACGCGTCAATGTTTTTACAGTTGGAGAGAGTTTAGCAAAATTATCAACAGTTTGTTCAATATAGAACGTGAAGTAGTAGTTTGTAAGAATAAAGTGTAATTGTGTGTGTGTGTGTGTGTGTAAAGCGCTAGTTAAGAGGGGTAATCGTCTGGCATTTCCTAAGAAAACAACACTCATTTATTCACTCAATCACTCGGTGCCTGAACACGTAAACTAACTTTGATAGTAATGTTATTATATCGACACCCCCCCCCCACACACACACACATATATATATATTATATATATATATATATAGGGGAGCTCCGGTAGCACGCTGGTTAGAGCACTGCGCTGAAACTTGTTGGTTGTGGGTTTGAATCCGTCTCATACATTTGTTTGGGGGATGTGAGCCTAAGGAGTGGTCCCTTCGGCGATATGTCCCAGATAGATGTGACCAGTGCCGAGCTCAAACAACGAGGTCACTCTCTCACTCACTCACTCACTCACCCATTATATATGCCTGTAACGGTTTATTTGTTTGTTATTATTGGCCCTGTTTTGTTATTTTTTTAAATGTTATTTCATTAAGTGTTCCGATATCCTTGTACCACGTGACTAATGTTTATGGACGATTTACATCCTACAGACTGTGATACATTTAGTAATTAGTACGTATTCTCTGACGTCATGATGTCGTCATCTCATCTGAACAGGCTTCCCCCCACGTCATAACGCGTCCTTAACAACGTGTCTCTTACGCGATCCTCTTTTATTGGTAACTGTTTTGTGATAGTTTTAACATTAAGGAATGCTACTTTATCTCCCTCTTCCCCCCCCCCTCTCTTTCTCTCTTCCTCTCTATCTTTTTCTCTCTCTCCCTCTCTCTTCCTCTCTCTCTTCCTATTTCTCTCTTCCTCAACCCCCCACACAAAAAAAGCTGAGTGAATTAGTCGGTGTCTAGTTTGATTAGACTCGGCTTCAGTCACATTTGGCCGATAGCCTACTCGTTAGTGTTGTGTCGCACAAATACAGGTATCTGTTGTCGATTCGAGCTATAATCTGGACGTTTGCGTTCTAGCCACTTTCTGGCAAACTAAGAGATATTGATGCTTATTGGCCATATATTGATGAACGTTGATTGATTGACTGATTGATTAATCGATTGATTGTTTAAATAAATGTATTGTATTGTATTGCTTCGACATATGGTCAGATTTAGTTTGCGGTACAGTACCGACTGTATCGCGTGAAAAGGCATCGGCTCGGAGAATTAAAAAAAACGACGATGTCGTCATGTGGACGTTTCAACGGGTTTCATAACGACTTATCAGGGTGTGAGTGTGTGTGTGTGTGAGGTGTGTGAGATGTGGGTGTATGTGTGTATGTGTGTGTGTGTGTGTATGTGCGTGTGAGAGAGGTGTGAGTGTGTGTGTGTGGGGGGGGGTTGATGGTGGGTGAGGTGTGTGTGTGTGTGTGAGGTGTGTGTATGTGTGTTAGGTGTATGTGTATAGGTAATAGACAGACTGGTGAAATATTATATAATTATTATGATACGAAATTTCACTAATCCGTCCACCGACGAATCGTTCATAAATACTAACAAACGATTATTATTCTTTGTGCCGGTGCCTTTTCGCGCTTTACGATATATATATATATATATATATATATATAGAGAGAGAGAGAGAGAGAGAGAGATTTGCTGACACAGATACGTCAGATCCATTTTAAATCTAAAGTGTCCACTGTTTGATCTCTTACGGCACAGAATGTTATTGTTGTTGTTGTGATTCGTCTTATGTTTGTGGGTGGGGGTGGGATTCCATTAGTCAGCTGGTAGTTGTGCATTGAATCCAGGTCGTGAGATCGAATCCCAGTGTTGCTTATAAATGGGAGATGTTTCGAGCCAATATGTCCTCTGTCTGGGGGATGTTATGATATATATGATGGATATTATGGCCATAGTGAGTTGTCCCTCAGTCATTATCCCCAGGGACTATCACTCACTCACTCAGAGAGGCGCTTTCATGGTCTAGCGGTAGCGTGTTGGACCACAGATCACGACCACCCGTGTTCGAATCCCGGCATGGGAATCTGAAGGTTGTTTCATCTCAGACTTCGCTTCATTACCTTTGTAGGTCGCTCGGCCCATTTAGCCTACCATGTGCACAAAAGTTGACGTAAAACATCAATCATCATAATTATCATCCTCACCTCACTCAGAGATCATTGTCGATTCTTTGTCTGTGTTGCGGCTCACCAGCTTAGTGCTAACGTGGTTGACTGGTATACAGAAGGTCCCCGGTTCGGATCCACCAATTGACTAGTATTCAGTGATCTGTTCACTTGAATGAGCCGGTAGAGCTGTATCTCGGTGGATTGAGAAAGGTGTTAGTGTACACGGTTGCGGTGGGGGGGGGGGGTATTCATTATATCAGTCATGTTATGTTTGTGTCTCTAAGGATCATAGATACATTGACTACCGTCATGTTGATATAGATTGGGTAATGTTAATTGTCCGTGTGTGTGTGTGTGTGTGTGTGTGTGTGTGTGTGTGTGTGTGTGTGTGATATAACCAGATGGATGGTAATCAATTCATGTCAGTTGATATTCGTGACTGGTGTTAATTAGCCTTCTGTTTTGGCAAAATAGTTACCGCACTTTTATACAATATACAAACCTCTCTCTCTCTCTCTCTCCCTCTCTCTCTCTCTCTCTCTCTCTCTCTCTCTGTATGTGTGTGTGCGCGCACGCGCGCGTGTGTATCTTATTGCTACATTTGAAAAGGCACTTGCACGGAGTAGCTCAGATATCACGTCTGGTGGTTTCATCAGTGATCCATATTTTGAGGCGTGGCTTTTTCCTCAGTTGCACGTGTCTATATTGCTTTAAGACTATATGTTTTTGCGCTTTTCTGTATCTTCGGTGTGACTGCGTGCGTGCGTATGTGTGTGTTTGTTTTTGGTTCATTAATTGAACTATAAAAAAAACTCAGAAGGACTCATTGTATGACATTTATGACACAGTAACGTTAGTTCATTAACACAACTTTCTACGTCGTATAAATGTATAAATGTACCTAGCTAGATATATATATATATATATATATATATATATATATCAGTGGTATATACAGGATTTATGGTGGTAATTAGATAAAACACTATCATGCAGATCCTAAATACCAACAACAAAGTGCTAGCTGTTCGGTAAATAGTGAAACACGGCTATGACGTCACCAACAATAAACTCGTAACATATAAAGGTAGCACACCAAGAGAGAACAAAAACGAGCCGGCTTTAAGTACGTCGATCTAACACGCGTCATATCTGGTGTGCTACAGTAACAGAAGCCCGCCTAAAAATTATAATCGTCAACATTTGGTGAAATTATAATATTTAATGTTTCGTAGACATCAAAACAACATTCAAATGCGTGTACCTATGTTGCTAAATATATATATATATATATATATATATATATATATATATATTCACCTGTATTTACGTGAGACGGTTACTATAGCTAATATATTCACAGGCGGACACGCAAAAAGAAAAGAAAAAAACCCACATTTCCGCGTAACATTGTTTAATAACCTATAACACACGATTATATCGAAGAATGGCCATTTTCTCGTACCTGTTATTGCCTAACAGAAAATCTCGATGACGTTGGTGTTGTTTTTTTCATGGCGTGGAAAAATGTATAAATCCACTTAAAGTGTATTAATGGTGCAAATCGAACAATCAGCTAAATCTATGCCCGCATATCTCGCTATATAGTTGGAGACATTCAGTTGAAATTGCTATCTATTTATGAGCTCTAGGAAACATTTGTATAAAGTGTTGGTTATATAGATAAGTGTGTTAGATCAAATGGAGCATTAAGTCGTATGTTGCTAGTCTGAACGGACCAAGGCAGCATCCATGCGTATATATATATATATATATATATATATATATAATGTTGTGTACATAGTTGTACACACACGTAATTATGTGAAATAAAAGCCATAATTTTTCTTTCTACGATAGGAATACAAAGCGGACCATTTCTATTCACACCTCTGTATAACGGACATCCTACCCGTGTATTACGGTCACCTACATTTCAATCACCCCCCTCCAAGAACACGACTTTCTTAAGTATTCCCGATTACTTCTTGCTCGCTCGATCTGTTACCGGCGCTCTCGGCTGTAACTGCACTCAGTACAGCTGTCAGTTGGTGCAGCTGGATACAGCTGCTGCTGAGCATAACAGGTGGCAATGAGGCGGATCAGACTCACCGTCCCCGGTCAATCACACATGGACTGGACTAACTCCTTGTTTGTGCTTGCGTGTATGGGTGTGTGTGTAGGTTTGTGCGTGCGCGCGTGTGTGTGTCTCCGTGTAGGTGCGTGTGTTCTGCGTCATCGTGTCACTTCAGTTTGAAGCAGACGACAATTGTGAACGATCACAATATTATATCTTGAGAGATACAGAGAGAAACACGACGAATAAATAAAGACATATTTACAGTCGTTATTATACATTTGGCAGCTGTTAATAATCGTGATTTAACTTATTTACAAATATGGCTGTACATATATACAGGTACTGGTATGTGCGCGTGCGTGCGTGTGTGCGTGCATGCGGTGTGTGTTTACGTAAGTACGTACGTTTATGCCCATAAATACATATATTCGCGCATTTTACTCTCTCTCTCTCTCTCTCTCTCTCTCTATATATATATATATATATATATATATATACGTACAACACACATGATCACACACACACACACGCACGCACACACACACACACACACACACACACACAAGAAGTATAATATGATACTTGCTAGTCGATTGAGTATCTATCTAGGTTTGAGTATGGTGAGGTACATTCTATAAACACTAATATCTCGGTGATCGTATAATAGGTTTAAATGGGACATAATAAGACGGGGGGGGAGAGATAAGCTTATACTGACAGTGAACATCCCATACAGACAGACGGGAACGGCACAGACAGGGCAGCCCGATCACAGACAGGAAGACAAATATACATCGCAGACCGGATAGACAGATAGACGGCACAGAGACGGACGGACAAAATACAGACGGACAGGGAGGACAGACCGTCAGGACATAGACAGGAAGGGAAGATATGGACGATGCCAACGCATAGACAGATATGCACAAACCAACATATTAATATGCACGCATACGCACACACACAAGCGCGCGCGCGCACACACATATATACACCCGGATGGGTGAGGTAGGCAGGGGGAGAAACAGCTGAGTACACCACCCAAACGCATCTTATTGTTTCAGGTCGTGACGACTAGATATTGGGTCAAATGACCGCGGGTATGATATTCCAAACCTTATGGATATTGGGACGACGAGTTAATCCCCCACGCTCGTCGTACAGGACGTGGGATAGTTATCGTAAAACGGACCACGCTCGTCGTACAGGACGTGGGATAGTTATCGTAAAACGGACCACGCTCGTCGTATAGAACGTGGGATAGTTATCGTAAAACGGACCCCGCAGTCAGTCGGTCGATTGGTCAGTGGCACGCTGGAACTCTCCAGTCGAAGAACCCGTTTTTAAATGAGCGGCGTAGAATAATTTCGAGTTAAGCGGCTGATTGACGTGCAGCATGTGTGTGCTAAGTGATAATAATCTAAGGGGGGGGGGGTATGGTAAATAAACAGCAATAACATTGTTAACTCGGCTGATTGGAAGGGGGGGGGGATGTAGGAGAGAGAGATTCTGGTCTTCCCGATTGTTCTAGGTTCAGCGGCTGCGCTTGGGAGGCGTCGAGGGATTCCATTTCTGGATCCCGGGTGCGCCGGGATAAGTGGCAAAATGAAATCGGGTTCTGGCGTGGCTGGTTCGCCCTCCAGCTGTCGAAATCTGGTTACAGATGGGGACGTTAGCCTGTGATGGTACTTGGATGACGTGTACAGCTGGTGGCGTACAGTAATGACGAGCGATTGGCGTTCAATTTGACGGCGCTACGGCCGAGGGTCTAATCGTCCCCTCCCCGCGCAATACCCCCCCCCCCCGTCGGGTGCGTCATGTTAGCGGCCGTTTAGTGCAATAAGTATAATTAGCCGAAAGAGGCCCGGGTACGAGTTTGTGGCGATTGTTCGCGGGACGATTGTGTCGCGGTGTCGAGATGTGGTCGGTCTGCTAATCATCTTCCGATTCGCCCCGTAATTGACATCAATATCGTCGGTGGCGCATCAAATATTCATCGTTGAGTCGTGGCGGCGGTGTATATGTGGTTGTGGGGGGTGGATGTGGGGCTGTGTGTGTGTGTGTGGGGGGGGGTCCTGGGGGATGTGGCCATGTCGGTGTGTCTGTTCGTATGAGGTAATAACAGTGCGAGATAGAGATTTATTCGGCGTCTCATCTACCCGATCTGACCCCGCGCAGTGGAATGTTCTGACGACGAGATACGCTGAGAGAGGGGGTGGAGTGGGAGATGGGGGGCCCCTGGTAGAACCCCGTAGTATGACCCCGTAGGAGGACCCCCAATGACTGGTATGTATACATTTATGGCGAGTATGCCGGAGAGGTAGATCGACAGAGGTCAGTTCGGGGTCACATCTGTCTTCAATCTCGGCACATCATTCACTTGTCACGACGACCGGAAGCTCGTGAAAAAATTAATACGACCTTATAACCAAAGAAAACCTGAAAAAGATTCACCAGTAATAGAATAAAAAAGTTGTAATTTAAATTTTGCGGATCCCTTTCAACTAGTTCGACGACTGTCTGTGAATTTATGATTTCGCGGGAATGGAATATTATGAAGACGCGATGAAAAATGTAAAACGAACGTCGACGAATCGCAAAAGTCCCTTGAATATGGCGAAGATGGATAAAATGGTGTGGTGTGTTTGTTGTTAATTTGGGGCTTTTGTTTTGTGTTTGTTGTTAATTTCGGGCTTTTGTTTTGTGTTTGTTGTTAATTTGGGGCTTTTGTTTTGTGTTTGTTTTTAATTTGGGGCTTTTGTTTTGGTAGATTTTCCGCCTCGTCTTCTGGTGGCAAAAAATATGGAATTTCGCGCGAGCGGCAATAAATACAGCATCTTCAGTCTGTCATATGACCGAGATGAACGGGCGGTTGAGTAATGTTTACGACGCTACGGAAAGACGACCGTGTTTATAATGCTGTGTGTGTGTGGGGGGGGGGTGACGGCTACTTTGGATCATACCAGAAAGCCGCCGATTGATTGACCAGTAGGATAGAAGAACCGTCTGATTGGCTTCCGGATTTATCATGCCAGCCAATGAGAGCCGCTCGTTGAATTGCGTTCGGTTGATGACGCTGGTTTAAACGACGTGAAACCAAACTTTTTATATTAAGAACAATACCATAACACGGTGAGTGCGTTCGCCATTTGCTGATACGAACACGTTTTCGTACGCGCAGGACTACACGCGTCCATTCCATTTCCATAGATGTCGTGTGTGTGTGTGTGTGTGTGTGTGTGAGGGGGTGTATTTCCATAAATGATCAAATTGGCTGCAGAAGCTGCTCTGTTTTTTGCTCTGTTTTTTTTTAAAACTTCTGGCATCCATCTCGCGGCGAGCCTCCACAGTATTAGAGAATTTAAGCCGTTTCAAGAGGATAACACATCAGACGGAATTTAGAACCAAACCTAATAAAATGCGGCCGATTCTTTCCGTCGTACGGCGAATCTTCTCCTCTGAAAGCTTCCAAAGCGAATATTATATGAAGCAGCACGATTCCCATTGGATCTGTAACCGGGCCGAAAAAGGGGGATAAACTCGTGGCTGTTTGCTGGAGAGAGAGAGAGAGAAAGAGAGTGTGTGTATGTGTGTGTGTGTGTGTGTTTGCCTGTTGTGAAATAAGACAACTTCATGTCGACTTCCCCGACCAGACGGTTGCCAACAAGGTGAAGGTCACCGGCTGACAAGGGAAATAAACTTTCAGAGTAATGACATTTCGCGTCCTGGTGCAAGATGGGAGGTCAGTAGATTCGAAGACCCGTTCCGTCTTTCCAAACGAGGATATAATTGCTGGCTGATCTAGTTTGTTAGCTTGTGGTAGGAAGCCACATTTGAGTACACCTCCGGCGAAAGCCTGATAAATGGCGTTGAACTGTCTCATGATTGCTAATCGAGGTTCTCGTAATGTTATGGCCTTTAAACAAAACACGGCATAAATGATGATCGGTAATGTGTTTTTGCGGCGAGATAATTTAATGGCCAAAATACTGATATTGATTATTGTGACGGAGATGATGATGGTGATAATGATGATGATGATGATGATGCAAAGACAGAACGATAACAGTTACAGCTCCAGTGTCGTCTTTGGACTTGACGAATTAATTTCCTAACAGGTGACAGTCAAAGTAAACCGGATATGGAAAGTCTTCCCTCCCTACCCGACTTAACCCCCCCCCCCCCCAGAAAAAAAACTGTTTAAAGGTGGAAAGCCGAAATGTGAAGCGTGCCATCTGACTGAGACAAATGCGACCCCTTGCCGTTGGCTAAACAGTGTGGGCTGGGGTCATTCAGACATTGGACATCTTTACACGTGATACCTAATATATAGTATATGAGGGGGTTTATTTTTAGTAAAAAGAAATTAAAAATTAAGACACACTCAAAACAAGCAAACCCAAACGAAACATACAGTTCTGTACAGTCAACGAACGCCATCTTGTAAACAAAATGTGAAATTAAGGCCAGACGATTAAAGCCTGTTTTTGTGTCTGACGCCGTGGTATTGCTCCCGTTTCGGGGTGTATATCGGTCCGTGGCTCCAGAAGAAATAACGAACAATCCTGGCCGACCTGAATTTAGACGGGCCAGTCTCGGCGAATGAGGCCGGGTGAAAGGTCGTCGGAACTGTTCACCCATTTGCTTATCGTCCGTGGTTGCGCGGTGGTCGTACTGCACGTCATTTAATCACAGTGCTGCCACCTGGCTGGTTATCGCCCATTCTCTCATTTATTCTCGAAATACCTGGCCAATTCTGTCCAAAGAGAACAGTATATATATATATATATATATATATATATGCGTGTGTGTGTAAAATTGTGTGTGTGTGCGCATGCGCACGCACAATACATTGATATTGACTATTTACTATAATATGTTTGGGCAATACTATTTGTCATATAGATATTTAAACACTTGAGATGTTAAACCATCAACTTACATTATTATCTAATCATCTCTTTTACCAGAAGACGGCTGGACCAATCAGTATGAGAGATCCAAGAATCACTGTGTACATGGACCGTCCTGCCGAACTGGAAGTGATGTTTGCACAGGTAATATTCGGTGGTGTGTTGACCTTTTTCAGGTGTTCAGCTGGAATGTAGAATAATACAAAATAATATATATATATATATATATATATATATATTGGGGTTTTTGTAATCGAGGCTGCACGGGATAAGAAATAACAACAGAACTTGGCGGATAAAAATTAATTTAAAAAATGGACGATAATACAACTGGGTGACAAGTTACTCCAATACTGACACTTCAAGATTTCCAACATTAAATGAAGAATCTTCTATCGTGTAAAACGTACTCCTGCTTAGGCCAGCATCTCAAACTGACTCCGGAATAGACGAATATTCGCAACAACCGACTTACGACTCACAATTTGTACTCTGTGTGTGTTGTTGTTATTGCTGTTGTTGAAATTTGGGGTAGAGACCCTGGTGTGTGTGTGTTTTTGTTTGTTTGTTTGTTTGCTTGTGTGTGTGTGTGTCATTGGATTATTATTATTTTATACCATTATTGCATATAGCACTCTTCATAAAATATATCATGTTCAAAAGTGCTTTACAATGCAAGACATATCAAAGTCAAATGTTAAAATGACATGATACAATATACATTTCCTGTAAAATTAAATATTACAATATAATGGTATTTAGTGACATAATAACATGACAAGAAAAAAAAAGAATTAAAAACATCAACAACAATCTGGTTATCAAATAGGTCATCTAAAGTTTACGGCCAATCAGATGCGAGTACGTCGGTGACTGACAAGTGGGCGTACGACGAAATAATGGCGCGAACAACAACGGCCGTATTCTAATTACGATCAAAATACTACATTATTGTACGCTTTGAGCGTGGAAAAAATTGTTCCCATCCAGAAAAAAAGGTGTAAATAAACCTTGTGTACAAACCCATCCATGTCTATTACGCTTTCTAATTTTCTTGGGTCTGTTGAACCAATAATTATATTTAAGTAAATGGTACGATTTTTCAGTTGGTCCGCTTTGTTTTTTAATGGATCTTCACCGATATATAACATTGTCATTTTCATAACATTATTTAAACATGTACTGCAGCAGTGTTTTATGACAGACTGTAACCGGTCGCGTTTATAATGTACTGCCGCAGTCGTGTTTTATAATTGATCGTGGCTCATCATGTTTTATAATGGGGGTATGAAACATCATGTTTTATAAAGCATGGACTATGATTGATCGTGTTTAATAATGAATTGTAATATCTCGCGTTTTATAATGGGATATGTGGTGTGTAGTGTTTCAGAGTTGGCTAAGATAGCACCTGTTCCATAGCAAGCCGTGATATATATATATATATATATATATGTGTGTGTGTGTGTGTGTGTGTGTGTGTGTATTACAGTTAATTTGTATAATCGGGTAATATGCATTTTACCTGAAATTTTCAGGTAATACGTCTATTGCTAACTGAGATTTAATACAAACTACTTGAAAAATTCAGGTAATATACATATTACAAATTATACAGATTAACTATAATATATATATATATATATATATATATATATATATATATAGTTGAAGAATGGCTTGGGATACCTGCATGGTGTTTCATAGTTGGCTATGATACATTGAACTTTACAATGTGCTGGGATATTTTATAATAATACATTGAGAATTACAACGGACTATAATACTTCGTATTTTATAATCGACTCTGATACATAATGTTTTATAATGGGCTCTGATACACAATGTTTTATAATGGACTCTGATACACAATGTTTTATAATGGGCTGTGATACACGATGTTTTATAATGGCCTCTGATACACGATGTTTTATAATGGCCTCTGATACACAATGTTTTATAATGGGCTCTGATGCACAAGGTTTTATAAAGGGCTCTGATGCACAATGTTTTATAATGGGCTCTGATGCACAATGTTTTATAAAGGGCTCTGATGCACAATGTTTTATAGTGGACTCTGATTACCAATGTTTTATAATGGGCTGGTATATCTCGTAATAATAGACTGTTGTAGAATGAGCTCGGATACCTGGTGTTTTATAATACACGTACGTCGTATTTTGCAATTGGCTTGGGATAGTTGGTGTTTTATAATTGGCTATCATACTATATGTGGCTATTTTTATATGTCGTGTCTTGTAATTGCCTTTGTCTGTTCTATTCTATATACGTGTTGGCAGTTGGCAGTAGATGTTACAAAGTGTATCTACTCTGTGGCTCTATAGTAACCATGATGTCTCTACTCGAGTCTACCATTGCCGTGTATGGGCCGAGACTCAGTCTAAGGTCAGTGCTTCCATTTGCAATCTTGTAAATCGGTCTTATAAATAATAATAATAATAATAATAATAATAATAATGTCGCTTAAATATAGTGTTCTTAATAGTAGGTATTTTTTATTCAATCGATATTAATTATTGGAAAAAAGCATCACAGGAGGGATGTTTCAATCAGCAGACCCGCAGTTTGAGCTCCGTTCGATAACGCAGTCGGCGCACAAACGTTCGCGTGGAAGCTTATTACAATGTTTCCGACGAACGTTTTTTCCACGTTCGACGAACATTTGCTTACTGAATGTGTGGCTGATATGAAATGTTCGTTAATGGTATGAGGCAAATTTGTGTTAATGTGTCGTTTTGTGTGTGAACACTTCGGGTTACGACAATCACGAAATAAATGAAATGGTTAATTAGTCAATCAGTCTGCTAGTCTGTCTCTCTATTAGTCAGATAGTCACTCACTGATGATTCTTCGAGTCATTTAGTGAGTCATTCACCATATTTTTACAAGATCACGCACGCACACACCTTCACCCAACACAGCTATACACACACACATGCACACACACACACCTACGCACGCAGACGCACGCACACACACACACACAGGTTGCTGTAACTACACACTTGTTTAAATGTTATGGTTATCAGGTTACGAGGTGAAGAGAAATTCTATTAAATACATTGGTCCATTCGGAAGTGTTCTAGCACGTGCACGTAGCGACTCACGCACAGCATAACACAATAACAGCATGGTATAGGGACCGATCTCTGAGTTCAGCGAATTAAGACCTCCGCCTCGAAACTCGCGCGCACACGAGCAAACGCATGCGTACAGACATTCTCGAATTTCCCCCATCCATCTACCTAGATAGCCGTACGGTTAACGTGGCTGGCCGTAGGACTCTAGTACCGGGGTTCAAAACCCGACCTAGTCATATCTGGGGGGTGTATCCCCCTTTCAATTTGTTTCATTATTGTTGAAGATTGTTTGGTCCATTTCGCTTACCGTTTCCATAAAGGTGTTCGTCAGACACCACCAATATCAGTAGGATTTGATCATCATCATCAGCATCATCATCATCATCATCAAACAGAACTCACAAGACGCCTCAAGAACTGGCTATCGAGTTTAGTTATGATTTTGATGGGTGGATATGGACACTATTTCCTGGGAGTATGGGGGGGGGCTGTAGGTGTGGTGGTTGGAGTACATCCTGTGTTTCATCCAATTATGTTTAATTGACGGATCTCGGGTCATTGAGGTGGATCGTTACCCCCCCCCCCCCGCCGTAAGAACCCCCCCCCAACCTGTTGCTTTGATTAACTTGTTTTTCTAATGTCTAATATAATATTGATTGTTACCAATCGCCTAAAGGCACCCCCCCTCCCCTACACTCGCAACATCTCACCGCTACACGGCGAGTTTCCACAAAACCCGATCCAGAACTGCGGGTACCTATATGGGTTCCTCCCCCCCCCCCCGTCCGCCCTCGGAAGACATAGGAATAATCGACTCGATGAAGAATACACCGCTTCTAATCTGTTCTGGAGCCATTCCAACCTGGATACCATCCAGAAAGTAACTGAAACATGGCTTTCTAAAGATAGCCGACTGCCTGCTATAAAAAGATCGCCCCGTTCCGGACCTACAGAAAATTCTGTGTCGGGAGACGTCCTGGGGGGAAACCCGCTTGTGTGCGAATTGTACCCCAGTATATGGATTGGTGATACATTACACATGTCTCAGCATGAAATGTCGCAGCTAGGTATTTAGTCCACCGATGAATCGTCCAGAGTTTGAATTCACGATTCGAGATTCTCTGTGCCAGTGTTCTAAAACAACCCCACAGGCTGTGTGATATATCTCAAGTATCGAGGGTAAAAAAACGACTCCCCCTCTCTCGTTCGAAGCAGCACCAGCATAGTGAATCTGATATCGTCATTACTAGTACATTTAATAGACCATTCATCAGGGGACTCAATCTCAATCAATGGAGCGAATTTCCTGATATATATATATATATATATATATATATGAGTGTGAGAAAGAGAGAGTAAGTACAAAGGTGGGTGGAAAGATGTGTGTGTGTGTGTGTGTGTGTGTGTGTGACTGCGTGTGTTTGTGTGTATTTGTGTGTGTTTACGTGTAAGATCAATGTCCCGGTTATCAGTAGCCGTAACCAACCATACTCCCCCCCCTCCCATTAACATCTCCCTCCCCAGTAGAGTAGCCTCGGGTGTCAGTTTTAACGTTTTGACCTTTCATTCATTTATCTTCTGTGATATTTCGGGTTATATTTAGCTGCCCAGAGAAGCCAACCATCAGGTGTTTTGACTTACATGTGGCCAAATAATTAGAGTGCCAGCAGCAGCCCGTCGTTGTTGAGGGTTATAAGCAGCACCGAACGACTGGTTACAATTTTATCCCACTAAGCGATGTTATTCCCAACGGCTAAGTGCGGTTTACGTTTGGCCGAAATGTCCCCTTTATGGCCGACCCACAGGTATCGTCTACTCTATTGGACGGATTAGCCCCTTACCGGCTGCTCCCCCCCCCCCTGGAACTGGGGCTGATGGGAAAGGCCTTCTTTCAAAAGGAATATCTACTGAAAACTGGCAAGTAAACAAACAAATGAACGAACGATCAACAAGAGTAAACAACAATAATAACAACGAACTTAACGAAAGTATTATGTCAATCAGAGTGATAGTTATATATTTATTATTATTTATTTTTTATTTTTCAATTTTTATTACGATTTACTAGCCACAAGTGTAGCAGTACTTCCCCCCTCATGTGCGCGCATGTGTGTGTGTGTATATATATATATATATATATATATATATGAGAGAGAAAGAGTGTGTGTATTTGACTGAGTGAGTGAGGGAAAGAGTGTGTGTGTGTGTGTGTGTGAGTGAGTGAGTTAGTGTGTGCGTGCGTGTGCGTGCGTGTGTGTGTGTGTGCTGTTAGATAGAGTGCTCCTACTGAAAACTAAACGCAAGCCGGTTCATACCTCAGGTAGCTAAGTCAAGTTGTACCTCGACCATGTGGTCCCTAACTCTTCATCTGGTCCCCGTTTTGAGAATCCCTAATTAGGTTACCCAGGTACCCAAGTAAAATTGTACCTCGACCATGTGATACCCAACTTTCATCTGGTCCCCGTTTTGAGAATCCCTAATTAGGTTACCCAGGTACCCAAGTAAAGTTGTACCTCGACCATGTGGTACCCAACTTTCATCTGGTCCCCGTTTTGAGAATCCCTAATTAGGTTACCCAGGTACCCAAGTAAAATTGTACCTCGACCATGTGATACCCAACTTTCATCTGGTCCCCGTTTTGAGAATCCCTAATTAGGTTACCCAGGTACCCAAGTAAAGTTGTACCTCGACCATGTGGTACCCAACTTTCATCTGGCCCCCGTTTTGAGAACCCCTGATCTTGTTACCAGATACCCAAGTCAAGCTGTACCACGACCAAGTGGTACCCAATTCTTCATCTGGCCCCCGTTTTGAGAACCCCTGATCTTCTTACCAGGTACCCAAGTCAAGTTGTACCACGACCAAGTGGTACCCAATTCTTCATCTGGCCCCCGTTTTGAGAACCCCTGATCTTGTTAGCCAGGTACCGAAGTCAAGTTGTACCACGACCAAGTGGTACCCAACTCTTGATGTGGCCCCCGTTTTCAAGAGAGGGCAAAAACACGAATCTCGTATAATTAGACGATATGAATAAGCGAACTCCATCAAAGGATGCGTTTTAGGACAGGCTCGGTCTTAATAAAGGCGTAATACTCACATCAAAGCCGCTTCTCCGCTAGAAAACTTGTATTAGTACGCCACCTAGTAGAAGTAGCCCACTTTCTTGGTAGGCCATTAACGTGCTATTTTTGGCGGGCCGGTTTTTGTTTATCCACGCCGGCCTAAGGGTACGATTTTTACTCCAGTCCGAATCTCCAGGTTCTCCACCAACCAGCCAGCGTTGGCTGGAGATATATGTCAGTGTGTGTGCGTGTGTTATTAATAGACTAAAGGGTTTTAGCACGGAGAAGCACGAATTTTTAATTCAACCCACTTATGGACGATTCATTGGGGCACCTCGTTCAGAGATTCGACATTTCTTGGGAGAAACCATTTTAACGCCATTTCAAAGTGCCGTTTGTTATCGACCAAACCTTTATGACGTAATGGCGCCGGTGTTGTGAAAACTTTACGTTAAACGCCTTAAAGAATATATATTAGATCGAATGTCTACTAAAGAAACCGTAGGATTAATGGCCGACTTTGATGTTATCAATGACGAGCTGACAAAAACAAAACCGTAAATGTTATAGTATAAACTGGGAAAAGACTATTCTAGTCCCACACAGAGAGAAGTATATCTTACAGAAGTATACACAGCCCATGTTGTTTATATATATATATATATATATATATATATATAACAAAAGGCGCCATGATCCAGACAAACTGGGCCCATTAGCACTGTTTCAGATGAGAGACAGTATTTCCCATCAACCTGTTTATATCATTTTAACAGTTCTATATGCTGTGGTAGTGCTGACGGGCACAGGCCTGCAGCACCGGGGTTCAAATCCCGGCCTGGCTGCATCTAAAGGGTGTTTCATCTTTCAGCTCCGTGAAACGGCAATATTTCGTTCTACAGTTTTTAAAATCTGGTACTTCCAGTTCAAATAAATGGTGGGAGGGGGGGGTGTTCCCAGGATATTTAGGGACAGACATCAAGTTTTTCTTGTCCAACTTTAGCAAGCTAATCTACTGACGTCAGCCGAAAATCTCCGCCAGGTGGGGCTAGTAAGGATCATAATGTTTGAAATTTGTTGTATCTTTAAGATGGGATTTGGTTTCGTTCTTAGTACAGTTGAAGCAGAATGGATGTAATAATGTAGAATGTGATAACTCACAAAGATGGAGTCGTTATTGAGCTGACGAACTCTGACGGTCTCTCCGAATCGTTAAAGGGCTCTGCGATGGCGCAGTGGTTATAACACTGCGCAACAGACCTACGTGTTCTGGGTTCGTATCTGACTGACAGCTGTGTTTATGCGATGTTTCCAAGGGCAGTCGCCGCTCGGCCTTATGTTTCAGGTATTGCCGACATCGAGGCTAACCAATGCGCTCACTCACTCACTCACTCACTCACTCACTCACTCACTCACTCACTCACCATCACATCACTTGCTGCCGGCGGCCTCAATGAGTGAATACAGGTCGGCCAGATAACGCCGACATCCCAGTTAACCGACAATCTGGTTAATCCGGCCATCATCCGTTGCAATTATCCGACGTCGGTCCAGGCGTGGGTATAATATAAAGTTTACCGCTTATCCGATGCGAGGTCGAAATAGTCGGGTGACTAGGCCGATGGCTGGATTATCGAGGTTCTGCTGTACGGCATTACGACACGTGACACGCATGTCGGTCCACGAACCGACTGATTGCGTCAAATGATTTTTAGGTGACATTTTGAAGCTGATCGTTGTTCCTATCCTTTTTTCCTTTCTACGTTTTTGATTTTGAAAGGAGGCGGTACTTTATTTGCTTTTTGTTGGCCCACGATAGCGATCACGTCGCTCTCGACACCGCATTAGCTTAATGATGACGTGATACGGGGTGGCCACGTGACGGTGACGTAGGATGGCGAGCGATTGTAACAATCTACGTAGAATACTTGAGCTCTTCACCGACTTAACTACTCCACATGATGACAAGGACGCGGCGACATAAGAAAAATTATCGGCTGTCCAGGCAGGGACTGCGATAAGGAAAATTCTACTAAACCGTAATTCGATTTATCCGCAAAAGACCTATTACCGTCTTCCTTTTAAAACAAACCAATACAGTTCGCGTGCCGTGCGATTCGCTATTAAAGCGACTATGTGCAGAGATTCGAAACACACGGAAATCAGTTCGAATAAAAGCGAATCTGGTTAAATCCCGCCTTGATAAATGTCGGGGGGGGGGGTTGATTTGGTTGGTGCTGGAGAATAGACTGGCGAGTTTGATTTAATGGTCCATTCGACTTTGATATACCGAGCTTTGTCGGTGTGACATTGGTATATGTTCTGCTTATATGCACAGTGACTAGATCGGGACGATTATCCAGAATGATAACACCTCAACACAAGACACGATGATGATGATGATTGGTGTTTTAGGGCCACTTTTGTGCACATGGTAGGCTAAATGGGCCGAGCGACCTCCAAGGGTAATGAAGCGAGGTCAAAAATGAAACACCTTTCAGATATGCCCACGCCGAGGTTCGAATTCAGGTGCTAGTGATCTATTATCCAACGCGCTACCGGTTTGACCACGGAAGCGCCCCAACACAAGAGTTTGTGACTGAGTTAACAGTATGTGTGAGTGAGTGTATGTGTGTGTGTGTGTGTGTGTGTGCGTGCGTGTGTGTGCGTGCGTGCGTGGATAAAGCTGGAGAGACAGTTGTGTGTCGTGAGTTGTTTTGTCTCCTGTGACCTTTTATTTCGTGTTTGTTCGGCAACTTTACGAGGTCTCTCTCCCCTCTCTTTCTCTCTCTCTCTCTCTTTCTAGGAAAGAGGAGCTTGTATCATACTTGATAACTTCAGATTAGATCCTGACAAGTCTATTACTGACCCGATAAACATTCGTAAATGTCTTAGAAGCATTTCGACGACAGGTCCCCCGAATGTGTGTAGGAATCCTATGTTTGATTGTTTCAGCACTTAGAATTTTATCCGTGGAACTGTATCCAAATGATAGTCTGCCCCGTTCACGTTTTAGCCTTCAGCCTGACACAGATATTGACCGGATGACCCACTTCAAGGTCAGCATCGTATCGCTCATTGGTTAGTCATATTCGCTGGCATTTAATATTCGCGTTGATCACGTGACCGCGAAAATCGTTTGTTTTCCTATCACGCGAAATATAATTTACAGTATTCGGCTGAAAACTGGTTGTTGCGATGATGGCTGGTTGTTGTGATGATGGCTGGTTATTGTGATAATGGCTGGTGATTGTGATATTGGCTGGTTATTTTGATGATGGCTGCTTATGTTGGTTACTGATAACTGGATCTAAATAAAATAACTAGATATTCTGAATATAACTCTGTACTAGACTAATAACTGGGTATTACCCTGATGATAGCTTGTTATTAGTGTGATAATTGGGCATTGGTTTGATAACTGGTTGTGGACTTCGTGACTGGGTATTGGTTCGATAACTGGTTGCTGATTTGATGATCGGGTGTTGGCTTGACAACTGGTTGTTGATTTGATGATCGGGTGTTGGCTTGACAACTGGTTGTTGATTTGATGATCGGGTGTTGGCTTGACAACTGGTTGTTGATTTGATGATCGGGTATTGGCTTGACAACTGGTTGCTGATTTGATGATCGGGTATTGGCTTGACAACTGGTTGCTGATTTGATGATCGGGTATTGGCTTGACGACTGGTTGTTGATTTGATGATCGGGTGTTGGCTTGACAACTGGTTGTTGATTTGATGATCGGGTATTGGCTTGACAACTGGTTGCTGATTTGATGATCGGGTGTTGGCTTGACAACTGGTTGTTGATTTGATGATCGGGTGTTGGCTTGACAACTGGTTGTTGATTTGATGATCGGGTGTTGGCTTGACAACTGGTTGCTGATTTGATGATCGGGTATTGGCTTGACGACTGGTTGCTGATTTGATGATCGGGTGTTGGCTTGACAACTGGTTGCTGATTTGATGATCGGGTGTTGGCTTGACAACTGGTTGTTGATTTGATGATCGGGTATTGGCTTGACAACTGGTTGTTGATTTGATGATCGGGTATTGGCTTGACAACTGGTTGTTGATTTGATGATCGGGTGTTGGCTTGACAACTGGTTGTTGATTTGATGATCGGGTATTGGCTTGACAACTGGTTGTTGATTTGATGATCGGGTATTGGCTTGACAACTGGTTGCTTGATTTGATGATCGGGTATTGGCTTGACAACTGGTTGTTGATTTGATGATCGGGTATTGGTTCGACAACTGGTTGTTGATTTGATGATCGGGTATTGGTTTGACAACTGGTTGTTGATTTGGTGACTGGGTATTGGTTCGACAACTGGTTGTTGATTTGATGATCGGGTGTTGGCTTGACAACTGGTTGTTGATTTGATGATCGGGTATTGGCTTGACAACTGGTTGTTGATTTGATGATCGGGTATTGGCTTGACAACTGGTTGTTGATTTGATGATCGGGTATTGGCTTGACAACTGGTTGTTGATTTGATGACTGGGTATTGGTTCGACAACTGGTTGTTGATTTGATGATCGGGTATTGGTTTGACAACTGGTTGTTGGCTTACTAATTGGGTATTGTGAACCAATAAGAGCCCACGGTACCCGGTCCCTATGTATGGGTACCGTCGTGAGGTGCCAGTTCGTGTTGGGTTTTAACGGGAAACGAGGCATCCTACCGGAGGCTGGATGGGAGGGGTGATGTAGAGCCGTCACCATACTGACAGTACCATGCACCATGGTATTTGGTACTGTTGTGATGGTACACCGACTCGGTGGTACACGTAGCCTCGCAATCTCTATGTTATGACAGATAATCAAATAAACAGATGTTTGGCATCTGTCGGTAAACAGCTGGCTGGTCACTGTCATCAACGATATGGGATCATTAATTATATTGCGCATGCGTGCGTGCGTGCTTGCGTTCGTGCGATTGATTGTTTGACTGTTACGAATTGTAAACGTTGAATTCCCCCCCCCCACTTGGCCTCCGCACAAACCCAGTTCTCTGTCGGTATAGAACAGACTCGGTACCGTAAGTGGACGGTATGGGATTGGACACAAACACTGAA
Source organism: Paralvinella palmiformis (assembly GCA_025642065.1). Classification (NCBI taxonomy): domain Eukaryota; kingdom Metazoa; phylum Annelida; class Polychaeta; order Terebellida; family Alvinellidae; genus Paralvinella; species Paralvinella palmiformis. Next base: position 134,831 of record JAODUP010000499.1, read on the forward strand.
ATGCAAAAACGCGTGCAGAGAAATGGACGGAGAGACCGGACGGACAGACGGACTGACGTACAATGTCGTGTTTCCGTTATGAGCTACCTATTAGAATTATAACTTCCCCCTCACCAGCAAGCATGCAAACCCACATATATGCACGCAGTGTGTGTGTGTGTGTGTGTGTCCGTAGGTGTGTGTGTGCGTGCGCGCGTATGTGTGAGAGAGAGAGAGATGTCATGTCACGTGGCCATACTATTATCATCATTCTATTCTTCCTGATGGTACATAATTAGTGATGTAATCTAATTATCACTCCAAATCTACTGGTAGAGTAGAAAGAGTAGAGAGAGAGAGAGAGAGAGAGAGAGGGGAGACAGACACACGGACACAGAGAGAGAGTGTGTGTGCACTTCCGCGACTTCCAACTTCCCCCCACTCTCGCACACCATCTTTGCTCTTATTCGAATTATCAGGAGATCAAACCTACAGAATAATAACAATCAGGACACGTTGTTATGGAATCAACAAGAAACAATATTCTAGCCTCGGACTGGCATCAAGTACTCTCTTGCCGTGCATCCGTCTGACGTCATCGGCTCTTGCCGCCCGATTTAGATGACGTCACTTAGTTGTCATTCACCCCCCCCCCCATCTTCTCTTCGACCTTCGGGTTCGTTCCGTGGTTTGACGGGATATTCGACGTAATGAGGTCGCGACGGATCCAGAAGCGATACTTTGACGTAATAAGACCACGTGACTCACCGTGATGATGACAATCGATGGAGTGCCGTAAGACACCGAACGCGGCTCCTCTCCGACCAGGACTGCCTGTGGTAGTTCTTCGGGATCAGTGACCTCTGACCGAACGCCAGCACCTGATCTGGTCGATCTCAGCCGTTATCAGCAACGAGATCTGACGAGACCTGACGAGATCTCGGCCCGGCTCAGTAGCGGTTCGTGGTAGTGCGGGGGTAAGGTGGCCGGTTGAAAATCGAGAGGTCCTGGGTTCGAATCCATCGACTGCCTGTAAGGGTGTGTAATTATGTGACACAGCCATCGGCGAGACTCTGATATCGATTATTGACAAAGGAACGCGGATGGGTAGGAAGGATACTGCTAAACAAATAGTAAAATTCAATATATATATATATATATATATATATATATCGGCGTTCTCATGGCACCGTAGTTAGATCATTGCACTGCAGACCGTTAGGTTTCTGGTTCGAATCCGGCACAAGTGTATCACTGTATGTTTATGATCACTTTTATGCACCTACTAGGCTTAATGAGCACAACGAATTCCCCCACCCCACCCCACCAAGCAATCAGTCTAAGTGAAAGATGAACTATCCTTCGGAGAAATGGCCAAGCCTGGATTTGAACGCCGATGCCAGAGTTATGTGATCAACTGCGCTATCAGTCAGGCCATGGAGAGTGAATTCAGTAAAAAGAAGATCCATCCTACGACAACGGTGTTATAAATCGGACATAATTAGTCGCCATATCGGCTGCCAGCTTTCGGTCTCTAAACCAACGTTTGGTCGTCTGCTTGTAAAACGTCAGCGATATGTCTCTCTGTTTGTTGACTCCTCCTCCACACCTCCCCCCCCCCCATCCTCTCTCTCTCTATCACTCTCATATTTGCTTCCCAACCGTTTGCCGACGAACTCATGAATAATTGAGCTGAAATGGGGCGAAGTTGTTATTTTTCCAGTCTAGATTTGTTTATATCAAATCGAGGCCAGTTTTGCTCCGTTCCTATCGGTGACCCAGTTCGGACTCGACGACATTGTCCTATTTAGGTTATACGGTGTGTTCTGGTTATTGTTCTTCGACTGATAACACTCGAGATAGCGTCAAGTTATGTTGTATAATAGCTACTGTAACTGGGTCTGTTTCTCTCTCCTCATTCGTCCGTCCGTCCGTCCGTACATCCAACCATGCATCCATCTATCAGTTTAACCATCCACCCACACACACATACACACACACGTATACATGCACGCACGTTCACACATTATATATATATATATATATATATATATATAATGTGTGTGTGTGTGTCACCCAATTTAATATATTTGCCTATTGTTTATCTATCTGTCTGTGTATCTACCTATCTATCTGTCCACCTATCTGAAACATTTTGTCTGCCTGATTATGTCTGTACATCTGTCCGTCCGTCTGTCTGTGTCGGTTTCTGTCAATATATTTGTCTCTAATTATCTGTCTTTTCAATACAGTATTCCTTCCGCTTCTCTTATCATCCTACACACCTAAACGCGCGCACGCACACACGCACGCACGCACATACACACACATACAGAGAGAGAGAGAGAGAGATAGGCATACATTTACAGTAACATCGAACGCTAGTATATATTATAACATATATCTATAAAGATAGAAGTGAGTAGGTTATGTTAACTAATCCCCGTATCTCGGTGTTTACATTAAAGGTTTGTGTGATTGTTGAGTGGTTGTGATGTGTCGAGTTTTTTAAAGTCCGACTCGGGTCGAGTTTTGTTAACTCGTCACTTCTTCTCTCCTAGTCGAGTTCGTATTGTCGGACGAGTTACTGTCTCTAACGAGTTGAGTTTTTGTTGTTGCAACTTGCCGATTCTTCTTATTATTACTGAATAATTGTCGTTGTTGTTGTTGTTACTTTTGCTGCTGCTGGGGGGGGGGAGTATATGGTGAGTGGTCAGGTGACTCGAAACTCACTTGAGATGGTTTATAAAAGTTGTTGTTTTATATGCCGCTAAAACAACAACGTGATGATAACCCGAGCAGTTGTTGTTGTTGTTGTTTTTTACCAGCACTTCCGCCCGTTAAAACAGACCGTTTTGACCCCGAGGTCATTCATCCCGTATCATCAGCTATCTCGTCTACACACTTTATGGCGAGACTAAACCCGACATAATCCCCCCCTGAGCCCCCCTCCCTCCCCCGGGCTCCCCCCTCTCCCTTACATCTCTCCCCCGTCTCTCCGCGGCTTTACCTGTCCGTAGACGACAGTAAACCATTCCCGGAGACACACACCTGTCAGCGGAGAACACCTGTAAATAACAACAGCTGTAAATAACAACAGCTGTTCTCCATCAGGAAGCTCCATCTCCGCTGAGTATCCGTTTAAAATAGATGATGAGCCTACGGTGTAATAATAATAGTAATATCATGTGGGGGTGGTGGTGGGGGGGGGGCGGGGATCTCATATGATGTAAGACCGTGGCTACCATTTGTCATAATTAATTCTAAACTTGGGCGAGATATATCTTATAACTGTCGTTTTCCCGCTATCTATCTAGATTATCTCAGACCTTCCATTGTCTATCTATTTATCTATCTGTTTTTATTCGCCCTATCCCACTCTCTATTTTTGTCCCCCCCCCCATTTCTCCCAGTTCCCCTATATACCTCTGATTATTGTCTATAGGTCTCCCCCTCTTTGCTTATCTAACTGTCTGTTTATATATATATATATATATATATATATATATATATATATATATATAGCCTAATCCCCTTCTTTCAGCAATCCCTTTATCTATTTTTGCTTCCTACACACATAATTCACACACACACACACACACACACACACACACACACACACACACACACACACACACACATATTAGAACTGATTCATCCCGAACTTTAGTAGATGGGATCAGTTATACAGTTTTATGGACTGACTTCTATCAGTCTGAAGGTGGACTGATTCCAAATATAATATTTACACTGTTATATTAATCTGACTGTAGTAATAACCTGGATCCTAGATCCTCTGTTATTGACCAGTTACCTCTGATTATCATATTATCGTCATCCGGATGATAAGTAAATATTGTTTTGTGGCCAATGTTCCGTGCACGGCCAAGATTAAATGGTCCACGTTATCTCCCGAAGATATCCAGATGAAATGAAGAAGAACCGCCTGCCCATCAGACACGCCGGAAGGAAGTTAAACGGGGCTTCTACAGATAGAGCAATGCGCTGTGCTGCAAGTCTGCAGATTGTGTGTTCGAATCCAGGTAATGCCTGTATTTGGTACACGTTCGAAGTGCGACCAGGCCCGAAACTTAATGACCCAATCCAACAACTTACACTTTTCAGTGCTGCCTCAATTGGATGCGTTTTGCGGGATTTCCGGCGATATTTTGACGTGTGGCGCGTACTACAAAAACAAATCCACGGGCTCCACCAGAGGGCGTAGAATAATACCCCATCGCGTAATATAATATTGTAAATGTTGTGCGCATTAACAGTCTCTTCACCCCCCTAAATGTTTTCATGCCAACGATGCATGTCAACTGTCCAAGTTAAAATACAGTCCCCCACTTTTGTGAAACCTAACGTGGAGTTCCCCTACATAACAGTATCTAAGTCTTAGAAGCGACACCGAGTTTTGTGACCAGGTGCACTAACAGCTCGGCCGAGAAAGCTCGAAAAAGCGACGAGCCCGCACATTTCAAGTCGTCGTAGGTTCGGTACTCGCCGTCGTCGTACAGACTTTTATGGTTAATAACCGGATATCAATGTCATTTATGACGAGCTGATGACATCTTGCCATCAGTGAGGTATAATTTAGACTGGGATATAGTGGACTTTGGAGAGACGGGTCGGTCCTACAGCCTCATAACTGCTAAAGTTAATTATATACACAACGAATGTCGTCACATAAATCAGACCAATTAACAAACCGAGCTCAGTCCCTGTTGGATGGGGGGGGGGGGGGGTGTGACGTCATTCCTATTTCTAACTGATGCTGGCATTATCATTATTTTAAGGACCGTACTTTCTCCTGTGTCGTCATTTAAATTCGACATTCTCAGTCCGGACATTTAAAATGGCATCCTCCTCCAAGTACATAAACATAGCAAATGATAGAGAGAGAGAGAGAGAGAGAGAGAGATGGGTGGTCAGAGAGGGGGGGGGGGAGATGGGTGGTCAGAGAGAGAAATAGAGAGAGAGAGAGATGGGTGGTCAGAGAGAGAAAGGGGGGGGGGCGTATGTGAGATCGAATAGCTCATTAATATATACATTTATTAAATATTACGACCTATTTGTCAGCAATGATTTGAAGGCACTGAATGTTAGGAGCAGACTGAGAACTATCCGGAGCGTGTGGGTGTGTATCGGATTCTGAGTGGATCAGGGAATGGAAAGTTTTACTGAAATAAATCATTTACGGCAAGTACCAAGAGAAGGAGCTTAATTCTATGTGACTGCGAGTGCTGGGAGATGCGACAGAGAATTGGTGGTGAGGTGTGGGGGTGTGGGGTTGGTTTTGGTTTTGTTGTTCGGGGAGAATCCCCAGGCTGTCGCTTAATCAGCACAGCCTCTATGTTCGAGTGGTTGAGAAACCTCCTCCCCCACCACTCACAGGGGAGCAGTACGGAAAGATGGAGCCGAAATACCCTGAGGGTGGTCACTGCCGGAGTGTTTTACGTCCTCAGGGGGTTTTTAACGTCCCCCTTTATTTTAAATAATTCAGTGGAGACGGCAGCGCCATTTAACGTGGTCAGCCACCCACGATGTAGTGAGCCGAGAAATTAATCCCCGGAAAAGTTTCGACCTCCTACGGGGTTCGAACCTGCGACCGTTGGCACCAAGTGCCGAGTGCTTTTATGGTTAATAACCGGATATCAATGTCATTTATGACGAGCTGATGACATCTTGCCATCAGTGAGGTATAATTTAGACTGGGATATAGTGGACTTTGGAGAGACGGGTCGGTCCTACAGCCTCATAACTGCTAAAGTTAATTATATACACAACGAATGTCGTCACATAAATCAGACCAATTAACAAACCGAGCTCAGTCCCTGCCGGAGTGTTTTACGTCCTCAGGGGGTTTTTAACGTCCCCCTTTATTTTAAATAATTCAGTGGAGACGGCAGCGCCATTTAACGTGGTCAGCCACCCACGATGTAGTGAGCCGAGAAATTAATCCCCGGAAAAGTTTCGACCTCCTACGGGGTTCGAACCTGCGACCGTTGGCACCAAGTGCCGAGTGCTTAACCGCTAGGCCACCGGAGCTCACTACACACCGGAGCTCGTCCACACTGGGTGACATTCATCCACGGCTGGCTGCAGTCGTCATCTCCTTAGCTGTTGGATGAACTACTTCCAAGTCGGGAAACGACGCATCCACCCCCTCCACCACCCCCGCTGCAGCCAAAGACGTCTATAAGACGTGGAATATTCAGCTCCCTGGGACAACGATGTTAAGAAGCGACATTGTCCCTCGCCTATACGTTATCAAAACACTAATTATTCCCTCACAGAAAGATAAGGAAGAGCTCGGGTTTGACGGTGGATCAAACACCAGAACCGTATTAATCCATCTTCTGTGTGTGTGTCTGTGACGTGGGGGGTTATAATAATACGTCTCTTGAACAGTAAAATATGTTCTAAATTATAAACAGTTTAAGTTTATTGTCGTCATTAAATAAAGTTGATGAATTACAGCTACTGTCATTCCCTTTTGTGATTTGTTGTTGTTGTTGTTGTTATCGTTCTTTTTGGTTTTTGGCCTCTTCTATGAAGCGAATGAGATATTTTTGTACGTAAGTAAATATGTGTTGTATGTGTGCGTCCATGTGGATGTCTGTCTTGTATGACTGTATGTCTGTCTTGTATGACTGTATGTCTGTCTTGTATGTCTGTTCGTATGTCTTGTATGACTGGTTGTCTGTCTTGTATGTCTGTTCGTATGTCTTGTATGACTGTATGTCTGTCTTGTATGTCTGTTCGTATGTCTTGTATGACTGGTTGTCTGTCTTGTATGTCTGTTCGTATGTCTTGTATGACTGTATGTCTGTCTTGTATGTCTGTTCGTATGTCTTGTATGACTGGTTGTCTGTCTTATATGTCTGTTCGTATGTCTTGTATGACTGGTTGTATGTCTGTTTGTTAGCCTGTGTGGCTACAGTTCTGCCGTTTTCTCTCTGCCAATCTGCCATTCTATCTGTGTTATGTTTGCATATCCCTACTCGTCTCTCGGTGTTTTTGCCTGAACTCCTGTCTATATATCGGACTATCTGCATGTCTCCCTATTTCAGACTGTCTATACGTCTGTGTCGCTGTCTATGTGCCTATCTTTCTGTTTATATATCTGCCTACTTGTCTGTCTGCACCTGTGTCTGTCTGATTATCTGTCTGTCTCTCCGTCCGTCCGCCCGTCTCTCTGTCTATTTGCCCTCTGTCTGTCTGTCTTTCTGTCTGTCCGCCCCTATCTCAGCGCATTCATCATTAGTTACCCCTATTATCGCTCTGTTTACAGTAAGTCAGAGAGTACACTGCGTGTAGTCCGGGCCAAACTTGACTCCGGACATCGTATTGTTGGCATCAGGTATCCCGAGATCCTGATCCCTCTGGTGGAGAAACAGATCCAGGAGGACGACATGATCCGGAATATGATGGCACGCGAACAGGCTCAAATGGTGAGTAAACGCTCTCGCACGCATTCGTGCATCCACGCATGCGCACACACGTGCAACAGTTATTGTTTTCGTTGCTGTTGTTGATATATTTGTTGTTGTGGTTGTTGTTGTTGTTGTTGTGTATCACTTGTTTACCAATTCCCAATTGAGAGTTAAAGCACTTCGATATATAAACCCATTTCGTCGCCATATTTTATACAATGCCTCACCTCCACCCGGCTGTTGTATGCCATCGTAAACAATACAGCTCACATAGGAGTATAGATTAAAGCTGGTCTTCTTCATGACTGACGTGATAGCTTAAAAAAGTGTCGCCACCTTCCGACAGGCAGCCATCTTGTTTGACTCGTGTGTGTGTGGGGGGGGGGGTATATGTGCTAATGCTCTGTTCTTGTATTTTCCTATTTGTTCTTTCGTCAAATGCTCTATCTAAATACCACCCTAAATCGTTATACTCCATGGCTCAATGATTAAGGTGATGGGCTAGAAAATCGCTGTTTCTTTGGTCGAAGCCGCCAAAGGATGGTGGTGTTTCACATGCCGGAGTGTGCTCGATTCGACCACCAACGATCACCTTATCATATAGTGTGTCCGGATCGTTCTGGATTCTCCAGATATGACTGGCACCCAAAACACAATAATAGACTTCCCGGGAAGTTGAAGGCGCTATCGCAGCGTACAGGTGTACAACACCAAACGACAATAAAAGGAGCAGACGGAAAGTGCTTAGAGTGATGGTTGTCTATTTTGCACTATAAATTGATTCCGGAACAAATGCTGCTACTTGAAATCTTTTGAAAAGCTTTGAATTATAGCTAAGGTAACACTAACCTTGAAAGTTGTCATTACGTCCCAAGACATCTTGGACAAATTATTTCGCTACACTAACTCGTCATGTTATAATTAGCGGCCGAAATGTCTCGTCAGTGATTAGTTTCACAAATCTATCACTCTTTCTGCCAGTTTCACAAATCTATCACTCTTTCTATCAGTTTCACAAATCTATCACTCTTTCTGCCAGTTTCACAAATCTATCACTCTTTCTGCCAGTTTCACAAATCTATCACTCTTTCTGCCAGTTTCACCAATCTATCACTCTTTCTGCCAGTTTCACAAATCTATCACTCTTTCTGCCAGTTTCACAAATCTATCACTCTTTCTGCCAGTTTCACTAATCTGTCACTCTTTCTACCAGTTTCACAAATCTATCACTCTTTCTGCCAGTTTCACAAATCTATCACTCTTTCTGCCAGTTTCACAAATGTATCACTCTTTCTGCCAGTTTCACTAATCTATCACTCTTTCTGCCAGTTTCACCAATATATCACTCTTTCTGCCAGTTTCACTAATCTGTCACTCATTCTATCAGTTTCACAAATCTATCACTCTTTCTGCCAGTTTCACAAATCTATCACTCTTTCTATCAGTTTCACAAATCTATCACTCTTTCTATCAGTTTCACCAATTTGTCACTCTTTCTACTAGTTTCACCAATCTATCACTATTCCAATAGTTTCACCAATCTGTCACTCTTTCTACTAAGTTTTATCTCCAAGAATCGTACTATCTCAAGGAAAACGCAGAGAGCGACGGTATGAATCCTGATAAAGGTTGTAAGATTCAGGACAGTTCAATACAGATCCTGAATGAAGTTTGACCAACAGGTGGCGACGTATCATCATCGTCTCTCTCTCTCTCTCTCTCTCTCTCTCTCTCTTCTGTGTGTGTGTGTGTGTGTGTGAACAAGAGATAATCTCCCGCAAACCGGATCACTGATTACTGGTCTGTCATGGGTGTCCATCCGTCTGTCTGTCTGTTTGCCCGTATCCCCCCCCCCCACCGCATCTCTCAGATCCATGAGATATTCGTCTGCTAAAAGATGGTGACGTATGAGAGATTAAACGTTCGATGTTTTCCGGAGAAGACCTCTGCCTTGGCTCTCCTGATCCGCAGATCCCTAGTTACCGACCCGAGTGGGCACGTCTGGCGCGAACGCCATCTTGTCTACGTCATTCTTGGCCCATTGACGTCATCAAATTACGACGCGACGTAGGGAGGTGGAGATGCGAGGATTGATGAGGCGATAGAGATGTTCCGTTTGTCAGAATTGATGATAAACAGAACTGTCTGTTTTGGGTGATAGTGATGCCCGGATGACGTTTGTAGGTACGTGCATTATTGAGTGTGCTTGTATGTGAATTTGAGTGTAGGTGTACCGATTACTAAAACCTATACCTGTATACAAGGGGGGGGGAGGAAGTAATAGGCTGGTGTGAGGATGAGACATTAATATGCCCCCCTCCACATACCCACATTCCCATGATACACTTAAACGTACGCACAACCTTCATGTGTTAAATGACATTATTTCATGGCAGCGTATTGATTTTGTATGTGTGTGTGTGTGTGTGTGTGTGTGTGTGTGTGTGCGTTATTGTCACTATTGGCACTAGCACGGAAAATTTCAGATAGCACCTCTGGTGATTTCATCAGGGTGCCGTCAATTTGAGGAGTGTCTTTTCTCAGTTGGACGTGTCTATACCCCTTTAAGAGTGTGTGTGTGTGTGTGTGTGTGTGTGAGCGTGCGTGCGTGTATGTGTGTTTTCGTGCATGTGGTGTGTGGGGGGGGGTGAGAGAAAGCCGATCTTTACATCGTCGACAGTTAATTGTTAGCGTTTCCTCTTCGGCACCGAATCACGCCGACCGTCACGTGCCCCGATCGTCGCAGCGATGACGTCATCGCACCGTCGCGGACAATCACCGAGTCGTCGTCGGCTTCCGGCGACTCCGCCGACCCGGCATACGACGACCACCTCCGCTAATCAGACAACGCTTCTTCTGGGAACAGAAGACAACCGACGGAAGACAACCGTGCGGCGACAGAGAAGGAAAGAGTGGGTGGCGGGAATGGGGGTGGGAAGATGTAGCCTCTATCCAACCCGGCAGCCCAAAGTTGGTTGGTGGGGGGGGGGATTTGTGCCACCCGATCTGCACCAGACCAGTGGGAGGTCGTTGGTGACCCGTAACTCTGATTATCAAAATTGACATCACAAGATGTCTGCCGGAGACCGGAAGTGACCGCCCGTCAGTGTGTGGGGGGGGGGGGGTTCTCGGGTGTCCGGGCGGTGGGGGAAGGGGGGTTCGTCTGTGTTATTGTGTAAGCGGTATACCGACTTATCTAGTCAGGTCGTTCTGTCGACCGAATTATCTTTCTTACGACAAGGTTGTCAGAAAGTCGGATCGCGGTGTCATCCCGGCACGTGACCACTTCGTGCCCGCGTCTACGTCATGGCGCCGCTAGTCCGACCTCGGCACGTCACCGTAGATCCGGTTGCCGAGCGATGATCACGTGGTTGGCTTTTAATCGTTTTAAGGGCCGTCTGTCGGACTTCTTATCTCCAATATTTTTTAAGACTGTCATTTAGATTTTTAGCTTTTTGAACCCGAAAACGTTAATGATTGGGTGGTGTTGTATACATTGTGTGTGTGTGTGTGTGTGTGTGTGTGTGTGTGTGTGTGTGTGTGTGTGTGTTACTGGTTTACGACCATTTCAGAGGTGACAAGGCGAATTGAAAGATGAAATCCCATCATGTCGTATCCAGGTTGAGATTTGAACCCCTGTACTAGAGGACTGTGACAAACTACGCTACCAGTCAGGCCATAAGTGAAATATCAGATATGATAACGTATCAATTTCTAGAAATTGATTGATTAATGGAAGGATTGATAGATTTAATGATTGATTGATTTAATGATTGAATTATTGATTGATGGATGGATTGATTGAAGTATTGATTAATTGACGGATTATTTGGAGGCGTAATTCTTGATCATATCGAGAGGGTGGAGGGGGGGGAGGATCACGTGATAACTCCGTGTTCGGCGGCCATCAACAGTTCTGATCGACTTCTGCTAATTACCATAAAGTACACCCCCCTCCAGCGTCTACCGGATTCCCCCCCCCCCTCTCCTCCCAACCTCACCCAATCACTGAACGTAAATGAATTATGGTAACGTTTGGAGAAAATAATTGTTGTTGTTGTTTGGAGATTTTTCTGCTGTTGTGTTGTTGCTGTTGTTGTTGTTGCTGTTGTTGTTCTTATTTCGGCATTATTTTCTAATTCAAATCGTAATCATTTGATTGGCAATACGTAAAATTTAAGGTGCTCCTAAATAAATGTGTTGTCGTTGTCGTTGTTGTTGTTGTTGTTTGGGTATTTTTGTTGTTACTGCCGTTGTTAACCGAAAATGATGGTGGTAGTGATGGTAGTGGTAGTAGTGGAGATGATGATGGTGATGTTTATATTGAAGGTGGTGATGTTTATGAGAATGGTGATGGTGGTAGTGGTTGTAGTACTGCTGATGGTGGTGCTGGTGGTGGTGGTGGTGGGGTGCAGCTGATGGTGATAGTGATGGTAGTGGTAGTAGTGGAGATGATGATGATTTTCTTTATGGTGAAGGTGGTGATATTTATGAGAATGGCGGTTGTAGTAGTGGTATTAGTGGTGGTAGTGGTTGTTGTACTGCTGGTGGTGCTGGAGGTGGTGCAGCTGGTGGTGATAGTGGCGTAGTTTCTCGACAGATGGAGACACCAAGCGTTCGGCCAGCCAACGATGATCCGTAAATTGATTTAGCCGTCGGCTCTACACAGATTATGTCCTCTCGGCACAGAATCCGGACTCGACCGGATCTGATTGATAAGTTAAATACTGATTGGCCGATCCAGACGCCGTCTAGCGTACAATAGACACTCGATATGCCGATTACCGATCCGCATATAGCGCCGTCTTCGATACAGCGTACTACAGTAATAGCTTCGATAAAACGAAACAATTAGACGCCGTAGTCATAGCGTAGAAAATAAATAGGTAGACAGCGTGGTATATATCCCACGCTATACCACCATATATACGATATTTGAGGTGGTGCTTCGGGATACTTCGATTACATGATAATGAATATTTCTCCCGCTCTCGCCCTTCGAATTAGCGAGTGCTGGTTTATAATGGGGACTGGTTCATTCCTGACATCGTGATCGAATTAACGGCAGCATTGTACTGTATTTCAACGTGACCGTTTTAAAATGAACGACGGATTAAACAGTTATTAGCTGTCGTCTCCACGTATATTATAATTATTTATATGCTATCCTAATTACTATTCGGTGCCCCTCCATGGCCTAACTGGTAGCGCGGTTGGCCACAGGTCTATAGCACCTGGGTTCGAACCCCGACGGGCTATGTCAAAAGGGCGTTTCATCTTTCACCTTTAGCCTACCTAGCGCACAAAAGTGGCCGTAAAACAGCAACATTTACATCGCTATCACTAGTTATGCCTGGATTCGATATTCCGTATCAACAAGACTGAACGAGAAGCTCCGACCATTTGTCCATCGTGGGGAGATGTTTGGACACGGGTTAAAAAATATATCATCGCTGCTGTGAACTGATTCAGACCCAGCTATCAGCACCTCCATTATGGAGAGTTCGTAAGATGTCTGCGCCAATGGAGCAGTTCGTCGTCGTTCGTCGAAGAAATGGTTGACGGTAATATTTAACAAGTGTATGGCAATCAATTGGCCAGCGCCGCTTAACAAAGCCCGAAGTGTTTAACATCGGATAAGTACATTACGATGATCAGCGACGAACGAATGGCATCCTTCCGGTGGAAGGCCGTGCGCGCACCGTATTAGACACACTTCGCGTTGGTCTTGGAAGAGCACACTGGATCATTTAGCGAGCAATTTAAACTGGGGTCATCTCTACTACGGCAGCCCAATCGATAGCGCGCATCACTACTGACTTCCCAGGGCTTGCGGATCGAAACCCGCTACTGTCTGTGTCCCTCTACGTTTCATCCTTCCATAAAAGGACCGTATATCCGCGTAGAGCGGCCCCATTGGTCAAAGCCCCCTTCCCAATTTGCAGAATGTTATTTTTCTGTTTGAAATATAACTGTACATATTGAATGATATATTTATGTGTAAATTGTAAACAAATTCTCATCATATCACGTCATATTAATAACTTCATATCACGTCATGTCATTGACCATTTTTGTTGTTGTCTTATAGATGAACGGCGGTGCTCGGAGACCAGGACCTGCTGCTGTTGACCACATACCTCGATCCTATATCACCGAGCCAGTATCCGAGGTGATAGCCAAACTACGGAAGAAGGCCATGACGCCTCCGGTGACCCTCAAGTCGTTCTTCAAAGCTCTGCCAAAGGCCGAGCCCGTCTTAGCCAACTCTCCGCTGGTCGATGATCAGCCCACGACTGGACGATCGTCGAGTGGCACCATCGCTAGCGGAGGTTCCCGGTCAACTGAATCGGATGCTTTCCAATCGGAAGACGCGAAGACGGAGAAGGTTGACGGGGCAAGAAATGCCTCACATCGGATTGGGGGTGTTTCGGGGGCGAGTTTGTCGGTCCGTGGTAAGGGCATCAAGCGTCCAGCTGTACACCCCGGACAGCCGGCTGGTAACAAGAAGGTCTGCCGACCAAAACAGACCAGCATCACGGCCTTCGCCCAACGAAAACAGGATGGCGGCCGCCAGGTAGCGTCGTCCACTGGCGACCGGCAGAGCGATCGGCAGATTATGTCCTGTCCCGTCTGCGGGAAGGTGTTTCCGGCCACCGCACTGAACTCGGACGTCAACAAACACGTCGACCAATGTCTGACTGAGTAGCGCTGAACGTGGATGATTTGGGAACACGGAAAATTTTGACGTGTCGACGACAACCTCGCGCTATAGGACTTAGAGCTCGTCGTCGCTCGGATCTGGGCTCACCTCCGACGTCAGCTGGTGGCCGTCGGTACTGGTGGTGGAAGGTTGACGCCTGTCAACGTATCCGTTGTCTCTATTGTTATGTGATGGGATAACAGAGAAGGAGATGTTTCGGATGTTGCAGATGATGTTTGACGCCGGCGCCCATTTTTGCAGACGTCAGTCTTCTAAACGGACACCATCATATGTACTTATATGATTGTCGATCTCTGAGGGGGGGGGGGGAAGAAAAGGTGACTGTCTTGGTGTCTATTTTCATCAAATCTCTCTCTCTCTCTTTCTATCTATCTATCTGTCTGGTCTCTGTCAATATAGCTGTACTTCTGTCTCTCTCCCCCTCTATCTCTCCGTGTCTCGTCTGGGTGTCAATCTCTCTCGCTCCCTCTCTCAGTCCAAGTCTCTATCTGCCCACCCCACCCACCATACCACCTTCCTTTGTCCTTACAGCCCTCGAGCTTATTGCCCTCGAGCTCCATAAGGTCATCATTTCGCCTTCTATCACAATAAACCAAGTTAGTCCAGCGTCTGGTTAACATCAACGACAAACTGATCAGACATTATATAACACACAGACACACACATATACACATAGATAGACACACTCACAGACACACAGAGAGAGAGAGAGAGAGAGAGAGAATTGGACACACACGCACGCATACATACTGACAGATATATATATATATATATATATATATATATATAGAGAGAGAGAGAGAGAGAGAGAGAGAGAGAGGGGAGGCGGAGGAGTTATTTAGTCGAATGAGTTGTATTTGAGACTATAAATGTATCTGATCAACTTGTTATTGTTGTGTTTGTTCTATCGGCTGATTGATTGTTATCAACTTGTTGCTGTGCGTTTATTCTATCGGTCGATTGTTGCGGGTTATTTCCGATCAAGCGAAGTTTCGCCCTCTTGCCAGTCGATTCATCGAGAATTGATCGTATCATTCGTAAAATCGCACTTGGCATTGCAGTACATCTGTCCTGTAATATCCACAAGATGTGTGTGTGTGTGTGTGTGTGTGTGAGTCAGATTATACTGCTATCGTCTGGCTATTCAGTGAGTCGTCGTTACAAGTGAACCTGCATATGTGTTACAGTTCTACATGTCTACGTTACAGCTACATCTGTATCAGATACTTCTAAATAATAATAATAATAATATTGGCCGAAATGGTCTAGCTACCTCAAATGAAGGAGACGTATATGGTTTGTAATTTACTGCTTCACCACGGGGACTGGTTCTAAATAAATTCAGAATTTACAATAGATGACATATTCGGCGGAGGAAATCTCGCCAGTTGCCTTGTTGGATGAAGAACTCCTCCTACTATAGTATCACGGCCCGGATTCGAACCTCCGACCTCCAGTGCATCAAGACCATAACAGTAGGTAAATAGTCCCACACTCTACCAACGAGGCCACAGAGAATCTGTGCGAGCAGGTAGACATGTGGCTGTAACTACTGGATTTGTGTCTGCTCGAGTGGACATGTTTCTGCTGCACCAAGACATGTCTGTCTGAGAAATAGACCTGTCTATCTTAGAGAGAGGCCAATACTTGTTAGAAAGATAGCTAAATCTGCCACATTGAGATAACAAATCATGTGATTACGAGTCATTCTTGAAATGAGACCCCCCCCTCCCCTACACACACAGAGAGAGAGAGAGAGAGAGAGAGAGAGACATAATGACGTCACATAATGACAAAAGTCTCCTGATAACTCGGTACCGTAATCTAATAAACAAAATAGTTCCGCCGTCAATTCCGATATTACTACGCCATCTTAAGATAAGCAACACACAAACATTTGTTTACGTTACAATTGATAATTCGAAGTACGAAGGCTATAATAATCAGACATAACTGGATTATAAATCTCGAAAGAAATCACAGACCCTGGCTAAAGCCGAACGTCGAACTATTTCTAACGCGCCGGCGTCTGACGTGAATCGTCATCATGGCGCCCGGGTATAAATTGCGAGAAATATCGCACAAAATTGGCTTTTTTATGGTCATCTTCAGTTGATATCGTGTGATAAGATGTATTTTGATGTTGTGGCATAAGAAGGGTGTATCCATGAATCAGGACGATCCAGGCATCCATAGCCTATCAGGATGGACGCGGTTTTGGTGGGGTTCGTAATATCGAAATTCATCAACACGAAAACAAAACTGAGATCCCTCCCTTAAAAAAATGCTCTTTTCCTAATTTCTCCGTTGATCTGTAATCAGAATCTCCATCTCTCATGATTAGAGTTAGGCACTGCATTCGTTTACGCCCCCCCCCCGTACAATTACAAAACGTGATGTGCTCCCCGCGAGGCATACCGTTAATAAATACCTAATAACAAGCACACCACCATACATAAAAGCGTAGCCTAACTGATATCGCCGCATACACCTCGACTGCCTGGATTCAAAGCCTGGTCAGTCTCTGTCTGAAGGGTGTTTCATCTCAAAATTTTACCTACCGCGTGCATATAAATTATTGTAAAAGGCCACATTTTCAATCTAATTGGATGCCCCCTTTATGGCCGTTCGAATCGGTGAACACTCAACGGGCCGCTAGCCAGTTGGTGGATCCGAACACGGAACCCGTCAATTTCTAACCGCCACCCTACGGCTAGGTCACCACGACCTCCATTGAACGGTCTAATATCGTTTCTCAGAATCTCTCCCCCCCCCCATTTCCGTCTACTCATTGCTGTGGTGAGCGATAATTGGGGCCTTATTCATAGCGTCTCGGGGCTTTAGCTTCTAACAGACGCCGAAGACGGCTTCTCTTGGTAAAATGTTTGTCGACTAAAACACGTGACTGGAATATCGACGTGGACGCCATCTATTGGCCGATACGTCGTCACGTGGTCGTTTATATATCGGATGACGTTTCGCCGAACGAGCTGTGTAAAATCGTCCCCTCGAAACAGCGACTACACCGTGACTAGGTTTGGGTGGTGAGGATTTAGTCCACCACCCAACATCATCGGAGCACAGGGCCCCCTATCCGGCACGCACAAACACCAACTTAGCACTTACGATACACTCATCAGCACCTACACGCCACCTAATGGGGCCTACAGCCTACCCATTAGCATCTACCTGCCAAACGCCACCCATTGGAACATATGAGTCTACCGGCCGTCCATCCAACATCCACCTGCCCACCCTCTCACACCTGCACCTACCTACAAACTGTTACCCCCAGATCAACGATCACATACCAATATCTACAGACCACACTACCTTAACGCCACCCATCACCACCACTACCTACGTACCACCACCCACCTGCACCCATCTTCCAAACACCAGATGTTCTTGACGTTTAATGATCCTTATTCCTCTCCACGCAGAGGTCGGTGTCGGCTGAAATTTAAATTCGCAACAAACCAACAAAAAAAAAACACTTAGGATCTGCTAGATGACGCTAAACAGCTCTCGCCGCCAGGGGGCGTGGACAGGACTCGGATAACGGAGTCAATGTCGTCGCCATAACACAAACCACACCTCCCGATCGAGCGGCATTTATTTAATCTGGCGGAGCGCACGTGATCGGGCAGATATTTACATATTAATCACCGAACTAGCCCGATTATCGGACGGTCGAGCTGGCTGGCGGCCATTTTGGTCACTCGACGCTCGTCTGCTGGACGCGGTGCGCATTTTTTACCCACCCGCCGTCGGCATGACTAGCCACGTTGTCCGCGGGACCCAGTACGCGTTTCGTGCTTGCCGCCATCACCACCGGCAAAGATTGATTCCGCTCTAAGGACTTGTCGGATAATTTCTCGGCTGCGTTGGTTCGGTGGCGCGGGGGAGGCCGGTGTTGAGCCGGTCGAGCTCTCGTGATCCCAATGAACCGATCCAGGACTTTCCCGGATCCAGTCGGGATGAATAAGTTCCGCAGCGGCGACCCGAGAAGCCGTTAGGCCGTCAACAAGCGTTTTGTCTCCGGAAGAACGCGTTCGTACATCTGAGTCACGTGGGGCCAACTGGCGCGGTTCGTTTGGTCGCCATTTAGTATCGGCTCGTGTCGGCAATTAGTCTCACCCCCGAATGTCTCCTGACGTAAATATGTCCGGACTCACCAAAGTCGGCATCGTAAATCGTCGACGTCTGTTGTTATAACACTTGTGGTGGTGGTGTTATATTGTTATAACACCGTTATTATCATAATACAATCATCCCCTAATACGTTGTACATAGACAATAACTGCGATCTAAGACAGGAAGTTTAATTTAAAACGTTATTAAATATTTGTGGAAAATATTACATCAAAATGGAAAAAAACCACAATGGATCTTACAAAATAAATAGAATTTATTTTTGGGAGAGATTATGTTAAAAATTCATATTCGAATCTTTAAAAAATGCGAACTTACAACGAAGAAGATGTACTGAACGGTGATAGTTCGTTGTGATGTTTCGTGAGGTTTTTTCCCTCAGACGTTCAGTCCTCCTATTGCCCAACCGCCCGTGGTGTATACGAGCGAGTTATAAATCGTAACGCGTTCTTCGGCCGACTTCAATTCGACCACAAGAAATGTCGAGAATACAAGAGGGAGCAGTTCTTCTACGGTTTCGGTCCTTAAAATGACAAATCGGTGTGTTGTAAATCGCGATTCAGCGATTTGCAGCTAAAACCTGTCACTGTAATACACAGACATGAAGTGACCATTGTAGGTGATGCTTGGTTATGAGGGAATGGACTACTGGCGCGCGCGCACTAGTTGTGTGTGTGTGTGTGTGTGTGTCAACAGTGTGTCAACAGTGTTTTTAGCAGTGTATTAAAAAGCACTGGTCCAGAGAATAACCAACTGTGCAAACAGTTATTTTTAATGATGAGACACCGATTGCCTCATCAGAGGAATCTGACCTCTGTGCTGGTTTGGGTATTAGGTGACCTATTTGAAGGTCAAAAACCTCAAATCTAACAATGCGGAGTGAATAAGTCGGCTAGATGTCACGTGACCTTTGAAGGCATACTTTTCAGATAAAAATAAGACATCTGTGAGTCAGGTGGAATCAACAGCTGTGGCTCAAGTCAGGTGAAGCGTCAGTAAGTCGGTTCTGTCCGTTAACATAGCAGCGCAAGCATTCGCGATTCTATCGCGCACAAAGTCCCGTTCGCGCACAACGTTCGCCAAACCTCGGCCAACGGGAAAGGGTTAGCGAACAAAAATGGCTACTTGTAAGAGCCAATCAAATCACGGACGGCAGCGTGTGAAGGTTTATTGTAAAGAGTTCAGATGCGATGAAGTCTATTTCGTCGAAGAGGCTTGTTGTTGTTGTTGTTGTTGTTGTATCTGTATATTCGCTACAAATCATTATCATTTACATACAATTCGAATATGATTTGATTTAACCACTCAGAACTTGACTTCGATGAAGAACACTTGTTTTTTGTAGCAAACAAAAATGTGTTTTAATTACAATTGAGGATAGGACGTAAACTTTGCTCGAACAGCAAACACATAAATACTCCACCGTCATATGTTGATGTTGTTATTGTTGTTATTGTCGAAGTTTGATGTACATATTCCTGGATGCCTCCTAATGGACAGAGCCACCTGGTGTTGATTTTTGTTGATGGTGGTGTCTTTTAGGAGAGGTGAGATGATGTTATCTGGTCGAGATATTTTTTTTCTGCCAATCAACATTACTAGTTGGTGATCTAACAATGTAAACCCTTCATCACTTAGTTTAAATATTATCTGTTAATCCCCAAACACGTTACACGTATACAAATGGGACTTTAAGTTGTCTTCAATATCTAAGATGGATTGGACAGTTGAGATGATAATATATATGGGGTTGTATGTTCGTTGGTATTGAGGGCAAAGCGGTGAGGATGAGAACTGGGTTACGAGGATGAGGGCAGGGTGATGACGATGAGGGCAGGGTGACGACGATAAGGGCAGGGTGATGACGATGAGGGCAGGATGATGACGATGAGAGCAGGGTGATGACGATGAGGGCAGCGTGACGACGATGAGGGCAGGGTGACGACGATGAAGGCAGGAGGACGACGATGAGGGCAGGGTGATGACGATTAGGGCAGGGTGACGACGAAGAGACCAGGGTGACGACGATGAGGGTTGGGTGATGACGATGAGGGCAGGGTCATGACGATGATGAAGGCGAGGTGACGACGATGAGGGATGGGTGGAGTTTGGTCTGCGTGTCCAGAAACGTAGTCGTCTAAGTTCGATGTCTAGTCTAATTGTTCGGGATGTGAAATCCGGTTGTTTTGCGGTGATCCACTTCCACTCGGCGGAACACGACGTCCGGTTTGACTTAGGTCACGTGACCTAGCATCGCGCTACATCCGACCAAAAATCGCCGCACGCAATAAGTGTTACCTCGGCCATCCGATCCTGTCATCGTACGGGATGCCATCACTCTGACAGTCAAATCTACGATTATCACATCTCTCGACGAATAATGGCCCAACAATTTGCTAAAATTGTTGACAACGTATCATCAACGGTCTAGGTAAATAGAACATGGGTGAATGAATACACAATACACGCCACCCACATCCATCTCCCATTCACCCATCCCACACGGTCCCGTTCTAATAATGACATAATTACGTTATTGTCATTATTAGAGGGTTCCCACCCCCCCACACACACACACACCCACCCACGCCAGATGTACCCGGAGTTGGCTCGCTGCCAAACGGTAATGCGAAATATCCGTGTTACGACTGGTTAATGACGGCTTCTGATTGGCCGATATCTCTGGGGGCGATCCGTACGAAACCTCTCTTGTCCGGAACGTTTGCTCGGACCAGGTACGAGGGCGGGAATCCCGCTTTCTCTCTCTCCTGTCCTGGATTTCTGTTCCGGATCAGAGGCAGGAGTTAATTAAGCGGCCTCGGCAATCGTGTGCCTGCCAATCACGATATCGACATGGCGTGAGTGATAAGCGTGCTTGATTGTTGCCGATGTCGACCCGTTTACATCCGGTGAATGTGTGATATCGGCACGGTGACCCGATCCATGTCCGGTCCATACGGTCAGTGACGTCATCGACGGCGACGGCATTTATCAGTGATTTGTTACGAAATGTGGAAGC
This sequence comes from Paralvinella palmiformis, assembly GCA_025642065.1. Classification (NCBI taxonomy): domain Eukaryota; kingdom Metazoa; phylum Annelida; class Polychaeta; order Terebellida; family Alvinellidae; genus Paralvinella; species Paralvinella palmiformis. The sequence goes on from JAODUP010000499.1 coordinate 156,147, forward strand.
GCACACTGAAGGTCGGTCGTTGTGTGTGTGTGTGTGTGTGTGCGTGTGCGTGCACGAGTGTATGTGTGCGTGCGTGTGTGTTGAAATTGGTTTCATTATACAAATAATTAAATTATTTCCCTAACGACCTACGTGGTGGAGGTCGTAATCACATACTGTGATCGTCGACCCTTATTTTATGGACCCGTACAATTAGCCAGCGTCCTCAGCGTCCCGGTTGGTATACTCTGGTGGCTAACAACACATTAGAACTGCTGAGAAACAAAACACCCACATCTTTGGAAGTAAACATGGGCGGGGCGGGGGGGGGGTATTTGAAGAAGCACACACACACCATCACACATGCTCGCAGCCACATATACGTGCACATCTAGATACAGAAAGTCCTTAGAAACATTTCTACTGTAACGCTTTATATCCAAGATCAGCAACAACAAAGTCATACAGTTGTGTTAGTATTTCGAAGAAGTCATGAACAATATTAATAACTGTCACTCAAAAACAATACATAATAGTAATAATTAATAACAGCTGATTATAATATTTGGTTAAATATTGACAGTAACATATTAATATATATATATATATATATATATATATATATATATAAATCCTGTACTACTAAGACACTATGTTATTGATATCAACTAGTAATTCATAATATATATATATATATATATATATATATATATATATATATATATATATTATTGTTTCATCTATGCAATTGAGAGTTATCAAATTAGCAGCAAATTGGCTATAAATATTCATTATATATATATATATATATATATATATATATATATATATATATAATTTTAAATTTCATGTTTTTCATATGGTGTGTGTCCATATTCAGTAAAAGAGGACAACAAACGACGCGATTGGCCAATGACTACGTCGCCCAGCCGACGTTGTCGCCCGTGATTGGCCGCTAACTGGCGCATGACGCATTTCCGGCCTACTTCGATCGGCCAATCAGCTGCCGTCTCGGCATTGGTGCGTGTTCTTCAGGAATCGTTCATACTGGAGCTTCCAGTCGACGATATAATTCGTGCTCCACTCTCTGAACTGTAATTTCCAGCGTCTTTCCTCCTCCTTGATATCGGCTGGAAGAAAAACAAACAAAGTAATGGCTTTATTACGAACTTCTGGGAGGCGCCATTGCATATTTCATGAAAACGCGCAGACGATATGATGGATTCGCATCCCCCCCCATACACACACACTGGCTTAACTAAACGTAAAGCGCCATAAAAGTAAAATTATACGGAAAGTGGAAGGAATATCTGGGAATGGGATCCCGGATGAGACGTTGATGGAATAATATCGGACATCGTGTAAAAGACAATCC